>PVIC010014529.1:0-30463 GCA_004025085.1 Thryonomys swinderianus | reverse complement strand
CACTGTATGTGGTTACCGGGGATCAAACTAAGGACCTTGCACTTGCGAGGCAGGTGCCGGAACCACTGAGCTAACCCTCCGGTCCCCATGAATTTTTATATATACTGAAGTTCAATATTAAGAATTATGATTCTCCTGTACTATAAAACTTGAACCATCACAATAAAATTAAATGAAATTCAGTTGATTACATTTACGGAACTATACATGTATTATGCCCATACTGCACTGGACAAGCTCTTTAAAGAAAATACAGGCACATGTCCTTTAATGGTACAAATGAGTTCTGATGGTGGCTGATTTTGTTATTGGGAAAATATCATAGGTGTTCTTCCATGACCCTAAATAATACAGGTAAAATGTTCAGTCTCTCTTATTGATCCTTGTATGTATCAGTTAAAGATAAAGGAGTCTGACACCTTTTCTAAACACTTTTCAGAAGCAGGAATATACACCAAAACAAGGATTAAAAATACTCTAGTAAATAAGTAAACCAGCAACATACTCTTGTATTATCATTCAAAAATACTTTGTAGTATACGGAATTGCATGTGCTACGTGTTATGGGATTGGCAGCTCAGTAGGCGTGACTACACCAGCATCACCATGAACACGAGTGAGATGTAGCATTATGACATTATGTTATAGCTTATGAAAAGTAAGAACTTTTCAGCTGTATTATAATCTGATGAGACCACTGTTGTATAGGAGGTCTATTATTTACTCCAAAGATAGATATTGCATGAGGATATACTTTTTTAGTTCATTTTTATCTTTATTTGTATATTGTATATATGCATCATGGTCACACTCAATATTGAGGATTTGTACCAGTGTATGATATAAATTAATTCTCATTTTTCCCATTTTCCTACTCATCCCATAATCTCCCACCCCTAAATAGATAAGCTTTGTTACCCTTTTTTTATTACCACCACATTTTTTTACCCCTTATTACTTACTCCACCACATTTTCCTTTGAATATTTGCTATTTCACAATACCCATCATACATTCTAGAACTCATTAACATCTTCAGAATCTATACCAGTGAACAGATATGACATTTACACATCTGTAACATATATATTTCACTTATGAGTATGTCTTGAAGGTACGTCCATTTGAGCATAAATGACTCAAATTTTCATTCTTTAATGCAGAGTAACACTCCATTTTACAGAAAGCCACATCTTCTTTATTCAGATTTCAGTTGATGGGCATTTGTGTTGTTTCCAAGATTTAGCTGTCACAATCTGAGCTGTTAAAAACATGGGTGCACATATGTTACTATGATATGTTCTTTTAATTCTTTCGTGTATGTTTATAACAGGGCAATAGCAGGGCCAAATGGGACCTCTAATCTAGTTTTTTAGATATACTTTTAAAAATTAACCACCTTGGGCCAGAGATTTAATTCAGTGGTTCTGGCTCCTGCTTAGCAAGTGCAATGTCCTGAGTTTGATCGCTGTAACCACATACCACAATACTGGGCATGGTGGCTGACGCCTATTATCCCAGCACTCAGGAGGCAGAGGCAGGAGGATTGCTGAGTTTGAGGCTTGCCTCGGCTACATAGTGAGTTTAGGGTTAGCCTGAACTACAAAGGGAGACCCTGTCTCAAAAACAAGACAAAACAACAACAACAAAAGAATGAAGCACTTTAAAAAACAAAAAGAATCAAGAGGTAGAGGGAGGGAGGGAGGGGATAGCAAAAGGGAATTTTAGAAATGAATCAGGATTAATTATGTGTGTGCACCAGTTCTTCACAAGGAATCCATTATTCTGTAGTACAATGATATACTAATAAAAAAATAAAATAAGAAAGCAGAAGGTTAACAATTATTTATGATTATCTCTTGAAAACATTAACCACTGTCTTTTTCCTCCAAAATTTAAAAGCCTTGAATCAGGCTTCATTCACCACTCAGGACTATGACACTGTCACACAAAACCCTGAGGAAGCCACACAACGTATGTTTCTATTTTGAGAAGAGGAAGCTGAAATGAGTTCATCGGGCTATTTAAAACATCACATATATGTAGCAGTGGGTGACATAGTAAAAACAATACATAATGCATACTTGCACATTGCATTATAGCATTTTATAATATACAACCTTGGATTTTTTTATTGGCAAAGTTGAAGAAAGAAAGTCAGACAGACAGACATAAACAAACCCACACACACGGGGTGGGTTAGGAGATTTATGAATCTGCTAACTCAAGGACGTCGTCTACATGGTAAATGCTAACAAATTCTTACTGAGCTGGGGATTGTGGCTGTGCAGAACTTGTTCCTCATCCCCAAACTATGATACAAACCTGAATTCTGGACGTTGCTTCACAAGATTTCCAGAAAATTTCGACATAGTCTTGCACTGTGGTTGAAGCAGCTGAGATTTATTTAGAGTAAATCGTGTTAACCTCCTCTGTTTAAAATTAGGTTGTTTTTGAAATTCTTTCTTTGTGGCATTGCAAATTTCATATTTTACACTAATTATAGGAATATTTTGAGTAAGTTATGTTTTTATCTCTCTTCTTTCTTATTCAGGAGGCATTAATGAGCTAGAAAAGAATTGAAACTCAGGCTCCAGAAAGAAATTTAAAGTCTATCTTTTTTTGTCCTCTAGCTTTACTGGAAAACTTTAACATGCAAATATTTGATATATCAATGTACTTAGTGAGTATATGGTGATATAGTAAATTTAAATAGCTTTGTGTTAAGCTTGGCTTACAAATTAAAAAGGATTTGGGGGTTGAATTTAAAGTTATACTTAAAATATTCATGTCTTCTTTCCTCTTTTCACTACTTGAAATAGCGTGGCTTTATAGGAGCAGGATACGCGAGGCAGCAGAAAACATGTCGATCAGTGTGCACCATCCCATGCACATGTACTTTTCCCATCCTGTGTTGGCTGGTAGAGGCTCCTCCTGTTCTGTCTCCTGGGGAAGCTGCTATATTTCTGTGTAGAGGGCTTGGAAATGGAAAGGATTTCAAAAGTTCACAAGTTAGCTTTGCAGCTGTGGCGTGCTGTCTCCATTTGGAAGGGAGAGAATGAACTGCTATCATTCCCCAGGAGGGGAAATGCCACCTGTCATAGAATTCTGTGGCCTCGCTTCGTAATTTAATAAGCTATTTCCCCTTTGCTTTTTTCACCCTAATCAGAGGTCTAAACCAGTAAAAAGCCTTCTTTTAGTCAATAGAACTTATGATGTAGGGCAAGAAAGAGAGTTAATTGTGTGAAACTGAAAGAGATATTTTTAGAAACATTTACATGGATTCATCAAAATTTTCCAGGCAGGCTGGCTACTTGGATTCATCTACTTTTCTCGTTTTGTACATAACAAATTGGCGGTTTTCACCCATTCAGCATGATGAAGCTATGCAGTGATAAAATCATGTTAAAACTCTTTTCAGCTGATTTCATAGACATTGTTATTTAAATATCAAGTCAATTTGAAGTCTCTTTTATTTCTACAAATATAATTATTTTCTGTTACAACAGCCTCAAACACTTTGCTATCTGTGTCAATTACATCCTGTTTAATTTGGGTAGATTTTAATGACATTTGCTAATGAACTATATAAGCTTTCAACAATTATACCTTAAATCAGAGATTTCAGTGAGATGGGGGAAATTCACCTTTTAGCTATTATATAGACTAAATATTCCAAAGTATTTAGAAAACAAATTATGTATTAAATAAATATTAAATGTAAATGAATTTAATAATTTAATGCTATGTCCTGAAGAAAACTAAAATATGCAATCTAATTTTCAAGAGCTCACAGTTCACTGGGGAAAACAAACATTTATTGATGAAGTGTAACACAAAGTCCAATAAAAATACTTGTAAATACATCATTTATGTAAATGATACAAGAGTACTAAGTTGAAGTAGGGGATTTTCAGACCTTCTTATAATCATAAATATATTCACACAGTGAACTATTATTTAACAGTTCCATTTCTATATGAGTACATCAAACATATTTAATTTTTTAGTTATTTCAAAATTAATGTAAATGTTAAGTAACCTGAAGTTATGACTAATGACTGAATGAGTTGGCAGAGTGTATATAAATTTTATGCAATATGGCTCAGGTTTGATTCATATGAAGTTGCTGAATAATTGACAATTAAGTATGAATATCCAAGCAGTTAGTTTCTGGGGGATCATATGGAAGGATATTTTAGCACAGTGAAGGTGAGTACCAGATGCTTAACAGGAAAGGAGGCCAGTTAAAGAGGTTTTGATTTAGAGCCTTGGAATTCTAAATACTATCATTTGAGTCAAATCTGACTGAGGTTCTACCTTGCTTTCATGTTGGTTCTAATACATTGTATCTGTCACTTGAGGATCAGAAATATCTGTTATTTAACTATGATCAAAACCCACATTCTATATGTAGCATCTCAATTCTTTTTTGTTGTTGTTGTTGTTTCTTTTTTCAGTACTGGGGATTGAACTCAGGCTGTTGTGCTAGCAACGTAGGTGCAGTATCACTTGAGCTAAGTCCCCAGCCCAGCATCTCAATTCTTAAAGGGATTTTAGCAACTACATGGTTGATCTACTGAACAGGATGAAGGAGAGATGAAGCTATATCTAAAGGTAAGTATAAAGGCAATAAAACAGTAAGCACCAAAGTAAGAACCAAAACCCAAACTCCACCTCTAAAATGAATGGTGTTTCTGATTCATAAGGCTTAATCTATTTAAAGACACTGGTTTGACTCAGAAACACCAAGGTGGATTGGGTTGGATGGGCACCAATGAAGATTCATTCTTTGGATGAATGGTATCTCTTCTGTACACACACACACGCACACACACAAGATACTGAGATCTAAGTCACAAGTCACACAATTCAAATATTTAAAGGCTGCTCTTCAGTAACATTTTTACAGATATATTTTTGTATATTCAAAGAGGTGAGAGGTCATCATCAAAATCCATGTTAGCACATTTTTATTATCCCCCAAAGAAATTTCATACTCAGAATCTGTGGGCTTCTCGCTTACTAACTGATCATTTCCCATAGTCCTAGAAAATTGTGAATCTATTTCCTGTCTTAAACTTTCAATTCTGGGTAGTCCAAGTGTAATCTTACAACATGTGGTATTATGTGTTTAACTTCCCCAGGTTCAACCATGTAGAAACATGCATAAGTTCAGTGTTTCTTTATTGATGAATAATATCCAATCAGACAGGTATATTACTTTTAAAAATATTAGTCATTTGATATCTAGGTTGTTGCCACTTTTGAGCTATTACAAATAACATTCACATAAATGTTCCAGTACAAATATTTGAATGGAGATGTATTATCACTCCAAATGAGAAAGTGTATCTAGAAGAGGGATTGATGATTTAAAAGGTGACTCTATATTAATCTTTCTAAAAATTACAGGGCAATCTTTTGAAGTGACTACATCACGTTACATTCCTACCTATCATGTGAGAGTTTCTATTCTCTGCACCATTCCAACACACATCATTACCTCTCTTTTGGATCATAGCCATGCTAATATGTACAAAGCAACATCTCATTGTGGATTCGATGCACATTTCAAGAGCTAACACTCTTGTGGGTCTTTTCCCATGCTTAATGACAAGTTGTATATCTTCTTTGAACAGAAGTCTATGTACATCTTCAAACTATTTTTACATTGATTTCCATCTTTTATTATGAAATGTGTAACTTATATTTTGGGGACAACTCTTTTATAAGATATGTGACTTACAAATATGCTCTCTTCTATTCCAAACTGTTTTTAACTTTAGAGATTGTATCTTTGAAGTACATGGCACCATTTAATATTAAAAGATACATTTCGTACATCATCCATGTGCGAGTTAAAAATGCTAAGGGAGTTAGGAAATGGCCTGAGCCTCCTCTACAGCATTCAGAAGTGAAACTAAGAATTATTAGAGCAAGATGAGAAGTGTAATGCCTTGAATTTATTACATTTAAATACATAGGCATTATACATTTAATAGACTGTTGTGTATTACATAAACACACAAGGTCCACCAATAAAATGTATACATACTTCAGCAGTGTGATGTACTATTAAATATCTGGAAGCTAATAGCACCACTTTGAGTTCCTCCTACTATTGTAGAGACCGAAAGTAACTTGCATTAACCTCATGATGTCTCAATACACTTAGTATTAAAACAGTTATGCATTTTTTCCTCACATATACATTTTCAGCAGGCTTTCTCTTTCTCTTTATATATATTTCTCTTTATATGTGTGTGTGTATATATATAGGTAGTATGTATCATATGTATGTATAGCATGCATGCAACACAGAGAGACAAAAGGGCTAATGATATACAAAAAATGCCACGATTCTCTCTACTGGACATGTTTTTTTAACCATCTATATTGAGACCAAGACAACTTTATGAAGTGAAGAGAGCTGTTGAATGAAAATAAGAGCCCACTCATTTGCTTGTTTTCTAAGTTTAAATAACACCTTTCCACCTCCAGTTTTTTCTTACAAGTGCAGAGACTACTATCCCCAATTTGAAGGTGTGAAAATAACCCAGAAAAGAATAAGTGGCAAAATTATCCTTTACTACCTACACTTTCAAAATACGTCAACTCTCTCAGACTTTTTTTGAATTATATGGTTTCCGATTTAACAGCCACTCTAGTCAGATACTGCTGTCAGATGTTGTTTTGGCCAACTAATTCCTTAATATTGATTGGTGCTCATTGTAGAGGAATATTTGAAGGAGGTAGCAGGAATTGTGTCTGGTTCTCTACTTCAATGCAGTCTACCATCTGTATTTTGATTGCTTCTTAGGCTACAGTGTATCAGCACACCACTTTTTAATGAACCGTATCTTGGATGCATCATGTGAACATTGAGGGATCTTATAAAACAGACCAAATATGCGTTTATGTATGTACTTGGAAAAGACTTTTTAAGCAGGGATATGCTGGAGAATATATGGCAGCCTGCTTCATGAAAGACCAAAACCTCTCCTTCTTAGGGCATAGTGATTACCATGATGTAAATACTTCCACGGTACCTGACTTCAAAATAACAATGCCAGGGCTGGAGATCTAGCTCAGTGGTTCCAGTGCCTGCCTCGCAAGTGCAAGGCCCTGAGCTCGATCCCGGTAACCACATACAATGCTGGGCATGGTGACTCACACCCACCAGCCATCAATACCACATGCCACAGTGCTGGGCGTGGTGGCTCAGGCCTGTCATCCCAGCACTCGGGAGGCAGAGGCAGGAGGATTGCTGAGTTCCAGGCTTGCCTGGGCTACATAGTGAGCTCAGGGCCAGCCTGAACTACAAAGCAAGACCCTGTCCCCCCGCAAAAAAAAATACCAATGCCATATCATTGGAGTCAGCATTGCTAAGAGATGCTTGTGACTCTGTCCCACGTGGGATCTAGAATGAATTAGCTCCTGTATATGACCAAATCCAAAGATAAACATATTTATCCAGAAGACAATGTCTTCTTTCACGTTATGGATATAGTTAATTGCAAATTTTAATTCTTGTATTTGTGCTACAAAACTGAGCCCAATTAAATGTTAATTAAAATATAGCTAGGTTTCATGATATATGTTCTGCTGTCTCATCCTGTTAATGGCTTTTTGTTGTTGCCATAAATAACTGATAAAAATCGCTTTATGAGGAAAAATGTTTTATCTTGGCTCACAGTCCATGGTCTCTTTGCCCTGTTTTTATGGCTCTGTCAACACACTGTGTGTGGAGAAAGGGACCTGTTGTCCCCACGGAGGCCAAGAAAGCAAAAGAACTAGACAGGGAAAGCCCAGGATATCAGAACCCTCATCAAGGGCGTCAGCCCAGTGATTTAACTTTCTTCCACTATGTTGTGCTGTCTATCTAGATGTTGTTTAGTGCCTCACATACTCACAAAGGGAAGTTTGAGAGTTCACTGCACTCTGGGTATGTGACTCTCATCAATGAATTAGTCACTATTCGATTTATGGCTAAATGTTATTTCATGTGTGAACCCTGGTTGGAGGGGATTACTGAGGGTGTCCTTTGAAAGGATCTGTTTCCCATCTTCCCTTGATCTCTCTTTCTCTCTCTCTGTCTCCTTGTCTCTCTGTGTTTCTGGCTTCCCTGTCTGTCTCTCTGTCTGTCTCTCTTCTCAGGCCTGTCTCTATGCTATATTCAAGCCTACTCTTCCATGCCCCTCTGCCTTGTATCTAGCAGATCAATGACTAAAAGCTCTAGAAATTATAGGCCAAAATAAATATTTTCTTTTTTAAATGTTGTTATTTTGTTCCAGCAACCAGAAAGGCAGACACATTATTTCCTACCTCCTTTTTTTTTTAAGAGTAGGAAAATTTTATTGAGAAAGAAAACTTCTCCCTAAGAGACAGAAGGGGGGACCCAGATAGGTGGGTAACCCACCCACCTTTCAGAGGGATTTTATAGAGAAAAGCCATGAGGTGAAGTGGATTTAAGGTGGGGCAGAACCACAGTCAACCAGTAGCATTACAAATACAGTCACTTAGGTAATATTGGTACAATAAGAAATCACAAAATGGACAAAACCATAATCAACCAATAAGGTTACAAGGATAGTTACTTAGGCAGTACTGAGTAGATGAGGATCCAATGAGGAATCAAGTCACGTAGCATGTGTGTAGCATCTTAAGTCAGGAGACTTCTTGTTTCTCCCTGGTACCAGTACAATTATAAAAGCTAAATGTTATGTACACATCTCTGCTTCATTTACTGTTCAAGACATCAAAGGACAGGTTAATGGTATGTCAGATTCTGAAATACCATGAACCTTCTCCTTATCCACTCTGTGGGAAGCTATTATGGGTTTGTCCTGGTGGAAACAATTGCTGGTTATATGCATAGTGATCCTGGTGGCCTTATTGTTTGGCCCATGTATTCTTAGCTGTCTGTTTGCCTTTGTCTCCTCCAGTCTCAAGCAGTAGTCTATCTAAGATAACAGTGCATGGAGCCTATCAAGGGCCTTTAGATAGACCCTCTGTGGAGTGACCCTGATGCTGATTACAACTACAACCCTCTCCAGCCTGAAATAGATCGACCTTTTGCCCATTGACCCCTCACGACAGTTAGGGTACCTCTTCAGAGGGGGAAATATTGTAGGTAAGAAAGCTAGTTTGACATGTGATAGGTAGAAAGTTTAGGGCCTGCCCTCAAAAAGCCCACATGGAAGACACTCAAGGAGACCCACACTGAAAGTCAACATTATCAAAGGAAAGAATGGCCCCACCCACATAAAAGGATTGATATCTCTGTGGTGGAAGGTCAAGACCTTGACCCACCTATAAAAGTCTCCTGTCTAAAGTTCCTACCTCCTTGTTGTTGTAACACTTCTTAGTAGCACCAAAGACTGGAGACTTTGGAAGACTATTGAGATCCAAAGAGCAGCACATTTCTCTGCATATTTGATCCTTGTTTTTATTTATTTATTTAATTCTAGTTTTAGATCAAATTATTAAGATTCACTATGTAGATGTGTTAGCCCCTCAGGCAGAATACAATCACTATGTTGCAAGAACTATACTAATAAAGTTCTTAAAAATTATTTATAAGCTGCTTTGATTATTTTCTGGAACAAAATAATACAAATTTAAATAAGTAAGTTTCCTGTTCTGCTTCAGGCAAAGAGTAGAACTTAAAGGGGAAATAATGGGCTGGAAATGCAAGCAAAAACGGTGCATATCAGCTTCGTCCATTCCAGGATGAAATGATTTTCTCTGTCCACCCCTCAGTCCTTACCTGTGTATTTAGAGATGTCAGGATTAAACCTATTCATAACGTTGGGACTCCAAAAGCCTTTGGCTCTCAATAAAACTAAATTATACTGATATTTAACACAATTTAAGGCAACCATACTTTCATGCCCTGTTCAAATGATTTTAATTTTGTGTTCACTTTTAACTTTTAAAGATTGTTATTGGCTTAGTGATGTTGACAGGCAAACTTGTGGGTGCATATTATTAGCTTTTTATAAAACGACATTTAATTAGTAGGCAGAGTAACAAATTTTAAATTTTTTGCATGAAAAGATTGATAGGTGACATAATTATTAATTTCCACAGGCTTCCTGTTAGTGGTATATGATTTTGGAAAAGACATTTGCATTTACACTCTAATAAAATAAGACTTCTCTTTTAATTTGGGAAAGGAAAATACTTTAAGTAACTGTAATTTAATAAGCCTAATTCCCAGGGATATGTTAGCAGTTCACACTAACACACAGGTAGCTATAGCTTGATAGAAAATATTGTGCAACTGTGAGAATTTGAGTTTGAATTCCAGGTATAATTTTAGAGCCATTTGTCCTTGGAGAAGATATGTACTGATGAAAGTCTCAAATTTATGATGTAAAATTAAATCTCTATGCTTTTCAGGACTGGTTTGGGGAGCAAATGAAATAATAGACTAGGTATATTCTGAACATACCACCATTTTGAGAAGAGCAAATTTTATGAAAATCCTTTTGCTTGTCTTTTCATTGCTGTATATTGCAGAACACAGCTATATGCAAAGGCTTAGTTTGAACAACGCAAGGATTTTTCCTCCTAAATTTCTTAAAGTAGCTCTGATCCTGACTTTCTCACTGGAACTAATTTAAGTAAAGTACTCTAGTTGCAGATAAACCAAAGAGAAAACAAACTAAATAAGTACGCTAAAAAGTCAGTCCTTCGGGCTACAGATATTCTAAATGGAAATGGCTGTAATATAGCTGTGTTTGTAAAATTATATTCTAAGCATTTGACAAGTGGAACATATACTGACCTATTCACAATATGAGAATAATTACCTGACATTCCGATTCCAAGTAGTGAAAGACATAATACAACTGTTGTCATAAATTATACATGAGGGGGCTAGGGACATGGCTCAGCAGCTCCACACATGCCTGGCAAATACAAGGTCCTGAGTTTGATACCAGAAATGAATTGTATTTAAAGAAAAAATTAAAGAAAACAATCTCTAAAATACTTCTGTGGTTGTGCATGCTCAAAGTAAAACTTACTGTGAGACAGTCACCGCTTTATTTTAAAAATGTTTGGAGGGCCGGAGGGTTAGCTCAGTGGTTCTGGCACCTGCCTCGCAAGGGCAAGGTCCTGAGTTCGATCCCCGGTAACCACATACAATGCTGGGCGTGGAGACTCACGCCCACCAGCCATCAATACCACATACCACAGTGCCGGGCGTGGTGGCTCTCACCTGTAATCCCAGTACTCGGGAGGCAGAGACAGGAGGATTGCTGAGTTCGAAGCTTGCCGAGGCTACATAGTGAGCTCAGAGCCAGCCTGAACTACAAAGCGAGACCCTGTCTCAAAAAAAAAAAATGTTTGGAAGACAGTGACTAGACATTTAAAAGTAGCATTTAAATGTGCTTTGGGTACAAAATACACTTTATAAAATACCTAAAGTTATTGAATTCTTATTTTCAATGAATAGGGTTAAATTTAAATTCTAGATAAAGAGATGTGAACAATATATTTTTTCAGTTAATAGACCCAATTAAATTTGAAATCAATATCTCTGTCTTTTTCAAAACTCTAATGCACAAAAACAATATGAATTATAGTGTGTGCATGTGTGTGTGTGTGAAAAAGAAAAATCTGAGAGCAAGATAGTCTGTGGCATAATATAATACAATATTTTTCTATAAATATATATAGGAGGGATATAAAAAGTAAATTATCCCTATCATCTCTTGATATAGCATATGCAAGCATAATGAGGCAATCTTAACAGATGGGCTTAATAGTGTCTATTTATTGCTAGTAGTCATATATGGAACAAGTTATATCTAAAACATTATTAATGCAAATTATATTCTGTTTTGAAACATTCCTTGGCCATCCGGTGTATTTCCAAGTAAATACGTGAACTTTTATTTTCAACCTTAGTGTTTTGATTATGTTCTAATAGGTTAAAAAAGGGGGGGGGGCATGGCTTCCTTCCCTGTGATGTTTCTAGGTCTGCCTGAGCCTCTGGGCAGACAGGCCAGCACCGGTCTGCTGTGTTCCAGAGTGTGGGGGTATGTGGGATGTCGCCTCTTTTATTTCAAATAAAATTAGGTACCGCTCTGTTCGTCCCATGTACTTGCACCCGGGATCGCAGGCAGCAGTGCAGAAGCCCTCTGTTCCCACACAGACCTCAGGCCCTTCAGCTCCACACATGGGCACACGGGCTCCTGGGAGGGGTAACTGCTCTGACTGAAGTTTAATCCGTCACGTTCTCCACCAACCCAGCACATAGCAGCTCCTCGCAGTTGTCTTTTTGGCCTTGGGAAGCTAGCGGGCCATGTTCTTATCTCTCTGATAATGCCTGCGAGATCAGTTCCTTAAACTATGCAAAAGTGAGTAGGTACTGATATCTCCAAATGTTTGTATTAAATAGCACAAAATATGGATATGATTTCATGTTTAAATGGATTTTTTGTTTGTTTGTTTGTTTGTTTTTGAGACAGGGTCTCGCTTTGTAGTTCAGGCTGGCCCTGAGCTCATTATGGAGCCCAGGCAAGCCTGGAACTCAGCAATTCTCCTGTCTCTGCGTCCCGAGTGCTGGGATGACAGGCGTGAGCCACCACGCCCAGCTATATGGATTTTTTTTTTTAATAAGTCTGTCTCGGTGCCAACTATCAGTAAAAGCGTGATGAGAAAAGAGGAAATGGTGGGCAGGAGACAACCGAGGTTTTTCACACTCAACAATTGTTTCCATCTGCTTTGGGAAAAATTTTTCTCAAATCGAGTGTGAAAGCAAGAGAATGACTGGGGAAGCGATGCCCGTAAGGGGTAAATGAGCACCACTGAGTTCCCCCAGTCGAGACCCCTGCGTGGGGCATCTCCAGGATTTCCGGGGTGCTTTCGCTAATAACTCAAATGAGTAGCTTTTCCGCAGGTTGAAATGTATATGAGAAAACCTTTTCCTTGTAGTTACTATTTGAATTTTGATTAATTTTTATTTGTGATACCAGAAAAAAAAAAGCATGAGTGAATTGCTCTCTACAACGAGATAGGCAATTTCATACATAGTTAGCTCTTCAAAAGAGCAAGAAATATTCATCTGAACTCCTTTGGCCCCTTCATTACTGGAGACATTAGCAGATAGGGATGAATAAGGTGATACACGCCCAGCGCTCATGAGGGTAACGTAGTGTGACACACAAATCCTTCAGGGGGGGTTGACTTTCCCATGATATTTAAAATGCTGGATCTCGGCGCCTTTTGCCTGGAAATCAGTTGTATTAAAACTGCAATTTGGCAATATATTTACCGATTTTAAAGGAATGACAGTTTTAACATACTTACTCATAGAATTTTAGTGCAGAGGTACTTTTGAAGTTATCAAATCCTTCATACAATATATAATGTTGATGATTATATATCGTGTTCAGAAGAAGCTGGGCTAAAGTCACGCAGATAAATTTTCTATCATAATATTGACTTTTTCTCCGGCCCTCCAATGAACATACTGAGGTCCAAAGAGATATCTTACCACTTTATGTGCTCCTAGAATTAGGATGAAACATTCCACTTTACCTTTGTTTGTTTCAAATACTATCATAAGACAATTTGACATAAAAGTAGGAAACATAGGCTTTTGTGACTAATTTCCTGTTTAATTTAGGCTGCTTGTTTCCTAGAAGTATGTTCTAGTACAAGTTACCTAAACTGAATTAACCTGGGTTTTCTTACCTGATAAATATAATAATATGAATATCCTCCAAATTAAAACTCTTCAAACACACAGAGCAGCATCTGGCACATAGTAAACTTCTAAAAGCTGGCTCTTGTCATTATTGTGAATACCTTAACTGGAGAAGACTGTATCTATGATTTTACTAGTTTGCATTTGTTTTACAGGAAAAATAATCATGATTTAAATGACCTAAGAGACTTGACCTCATAAACGATTCAACCTTATGTGATTTAATATTCCAAATAGACGGTACTCAGATATATGGGGATATAATCTATCTAGAGCTCATATTGGTTATTATTGGATAAATAATACTATTTAGAGAAAACACAAAGGGAATGATGGGAAAGAGTAACAGATGAGGGGATAATATGCAGAACACTTACTGCTCTTGAGATACCTCAGTCATTTCAGACAGTTTTAATAGTTAATATGTAGGTCATAAATCCAAAAAATATTTAAGGTGTAGGAATAGAAATACTAAGTCAGTCCTTTGCCAACCATTTTACAAAGGACATGGATATATATTTCTCAGAGTCACACAGAAAATTTCTCTAGAGCTATTGATTATTTTCTCTGATTCAAAAAATATTATATTGAGTTCAAAACAGATATCAGTTCAAAAAGATCTTAGTTTGCTAGGTGCAGTAGCTTATGCCTGTAATCCCAACACTCAGGATACAGAGGCAGGAGGATTGCTGGGTTCAAGGTTTGACTATGCTACATAGTGAGCTCAGGGCCAACCTGAACTACAAAGTGAGACCCTGTCTCAAAAAAAAAAAAAATCTTAGTTTTCTACTTTGCAAAAATAAATGAAACAGATGAGATCTGTCATGAATATTAATGAGTAATGAAATATTATATATGAAGTGGACCAGCTCTGAAATTACAATATTAGTTTTATCTTTTATTTGTCTTCCTTTCCAACCAATTACTCTTCCTTTCTATCCCTTTTACTGGAAAAAAATCAACACTGGAGACAGAAAGATTTTGTTGCAAGTCCTGATTCAATCACTTTGATAACATAACATTAAACATATTACTTAACAACTCAATTTTTTCTCACAGCCAATTTAAGTGATGTCTAAATATGATTTTTTATTAGTAAATCAAGTTGGAGAAGGGAAAGGTGGCTCACGCCTATAATTCCACCACTCGGCAAGCAGAGGCAGGAGGATTACAGAGTTCAAAACTTGCCTGGGCTACATAGTGAGCTTAGAGCCAACCTGAACTACAAAGCAAAACCCTGTCTCAAAAAAAAAAAAAAAAAAAAAGTAAATCCAGGTGGAATGAAATGTTTTATGTGTCTAACATGATTGACATATTTTCTTATTTACAAAGTAAAGGAAAGTAGTCCAAGGGTTTAAAATATTTATTAGAGTAAATATCCAATAATTTCTGAATTCCAGTTTATTTGATATTTTCTTCTTTCTTTAACTGCCTTCACACTTGTCCAACTGTAATATAAAAAAGCAGTCAATGTAATCTTTTCATTTTAGTATTAGTAAAAGAAATATTTCTAAGATCAAACAAATCAGAAGAGCTAGTCATAATTTACCTGAGAACTCATCCTTTGAGTTAGACCTTTTGTTGTTGTTTTTGAGGCAGTGTCTCACCATGCAGTTGAGGGTGGCCTGGATCTTACTATGTTGCCTAGGCTGGTCGCGATCTCACAACCCCTGCCTCTCTTCTTGGTTGTAGACATACATTACCATGCCTGACTGAACTTGACTTTTTTCCACAAAGCATAACCAATATCTACTATTGCTTATCTCCTTGAGTCCAAGAAACACTAATATAATGTCTTTGTAATTTTTAAATCCATTTGTAAAATGTTACATATTATCTTTTTTTTTTTTTGAGACAGTGTCTTGCTTTGTAATTCAGGTTGGCTCTCAGCTCACTATGTAGCCCAGGCAAGCCTTGAACCCAGAAATCCTCCTGTCTCTGCCTCCCAAGTGCTGGGATTACAAGTGTGAGCCACCATGCCCAGCTTACATATTATCTTAAACAAAAATTAATATAGAAACAACTCATTATAAATAGTATATCCTGTTATATAACTGATGAAAATACATCACCACTAAATAATGTGTACAATATGATCAGGATTTCTATACTATTTTTAACCCTAAATTTTTTAGGGAAAAGATCAGTTAGGTAAGTTTTAGAATGCTAAGCATGCTGTTGAGAGTGAAAGAATGTGACTGTTCATTAAAAAATAGGATTTTGACAGTTAACATTCAAAGGAAACACATAAAATTCTAGCATCTACCAGTTGCTTAGTACTAAATAAATCTAACCTTGTTTTCCCAAATTATATCAATAACCATGCAGCTGTGAACTGCATATGCCAAATTAGATCAACATGTTGGAAGAAAGGAGTTGATGATGGCACTAATCACTGAGTATTTAAATGATATAAGAGCTGAGAAGACAAAAAAGGGAGAAAGGAAAAAATAAATCAGAGAACAGACTGTAACTAGGGCAAGCCAGTGGCTGTAATGGACATCTTCCATAAAAGACCATGAGAATGAAGCTTAAAATATTGTGCCTACAATTAGTTATTTCGATTTCTCTTCCTGTCCATGGCTGATACTTTGAACATATGATTATATTATTCCAAACAATTAGTTTTATAAATAATTCTGACAAACTTTTAAGGTTTCTATAAGATCTATGAAATAGGTATATTTAAGTACTATATATGTTTGAAGTACAGGTAATTATGGTTCTAATATTCTTCATTGTTAAATGAGATAAAGTGAATTTAAAAATAATAAAGATAGAAAAGAAAGAAGAAAAATATTTATAATTTCAGGTAACATGGTTATTTATATAGAGAAATCTGAACAAGGTATAAAAAGAATTAAAACTAAGAAATAAATCCTATATGGTCAAATGATACAAGATTCATGATTGAAAGTCAAAACATTGTGAATTTATTAGGATTACCCTAATCCAAATCAAAATGCCAGAGGAGTTTTGTGGAAACACAAGTTGTTCTAAACAAGTTAGACTATAGAGACCTAAAATAGCCAAAATTATCAGGAGACAGAAAACAGGGTTGGAAGTTTTACATTCTGTAATTCCAAGAGTTAATGCAAAGATATACTAATAAAGATATGAAGAAAATACTCATCAGAATTAATTATTGGCAAAATAATGATGGAACAAATGGAGAAATAAAACATACATTCACATTTATATAGTTATTTTATGTGAAAATCCCACCAGCTAGACAGGGAAAGAAACGAATTTTCAACAAATTCTGATAGAAGTACTCAATATATGTATAGAAAAAAACTGAGATAGAACTGGGGAGTTAGCTCAGCAGCGCTGCACCTGCCTCACAAGCACAGTCCTGAGTCTGATCCCCAAGTATGGAAAACAAAACAAAACAAAACCGATCCAAATTTGATCTCCACATCCTGTGACAGTAAAAATACTTAGATACGGATTGTTGACTCTAGGAACCAGCCTATGAGTGCAAACCTGAGCAAGAAATGCAAAATAAAGACTAGTGACACTCCTATGAATAACATTAAAAATACAAGAACCACTTGATCTAAGAATTCCACTATTGGGTATATAGCTAAAGCAGATGAAATTAGTATCTGCAATCACCAATTGCAGATACTAATTGAAATTAGTAACTGCAATTGCAAGTGCATTGATATGAAACATGGAATCAATGTAAATGTTCATTAGTGAATAAACTTATAGAGCAAATATGGCACATGTACTAAATGAAATACTATTTCTCTATAAAAATGGAGATCCTCTCATTTGCTACAATTCTAGGAACGTTACATTAAGTGGAAAGAGGTAGATACAGATTAATAATTCCTACATGATCTCACTTATATGTGAAATCTAAAAAAAAAAATATTAAATTTATAGAAATGGAGAAAAAAGTGGTTGTTAGGAAGGTCCAGAGGAGGAGTATGGAGATATTGGACAAAAGGTGCATGGTAACTATAATTAAAAAGGGCCATGTGTATTGAAAATAGCTGAGATATTTTAAGTATCTCACTGCAAATATGATAAATATCTCACACAGTACTTTTTTTTTACTACTTCTTCATCAACATTTGTGATATTTCGTATATTTTTACCCTCTGCTGGGGATCAACTTTAGGATCTTGTGCTTGTGAGGCAGGCACAATGCCACTGAGCTAAATGCCCAACCTTCGACATTTTGTCATTTTGATGATAGTCATTGTAACTGGGATGAGATGATTTCTCACTGTATTTTTGATTTGCAGTTCCTTGATTAATAAACTTGAGGAGGTTTTCATATTTTTTTGGCCCTGTGGATGCCATTTTTGAGAAATGCCTTATTATTTTGAGATATATATATATATATATGTAGACTGATTTTGTAAGATAGATAGATAGATAGATAGATGATGATAGATAGATAGATAGATATGTGCTTTAGATTTTTTGGATTAAAATCTTTTTTGGATTGTTTTTGTTATTCGGTGCATTTTGTGGTTGCATATGAAATACTATAGTGTATCTGAGAGACAGACAGACAGACAGAGACAGACAAAAAGACAAGCAAACCAGTTTTCAAAATGGAGTAAAGATATAGGTATAGATACTAAAGAAGATATACTTTATTTATTTTTCTTCTCTTTTTTGGGGAAAGGGGCAGGTATCCTTCACCTTTTTGAGTTCATTATATGCTCTGGATATTAATTCCTTAACATAAGAATATTCAGTAAATTTTTCTTCCATTCTGTAGGTTACTCTTAAGTCTGCTCATTATTCTATTGGTTGGTAGAGGCTTCTTAGTTTGACATGACATTTAAGTTTTATGTCTTATTTTTCTCATACGTATCCTGCAGGAATATATCTATTCCCATTCACTTTTCCTTTCAATTTTCACGGCATATCTTTTTGCAATTTGCCATTTTTTTAGACTCTGAATATCTTTGCGAGTGAAGTAAACTTTTGTAAGCAACACATAGCTGGATCTTCATTTATTTTCAACCCTATGTGTTTTAATTGATAAATGTAATCTAAGATTATTACTGATAGATATGAAAAGTTCTGCATCATTTTAAAGCTATAGTTTTCTTGGTGTGTATACTTCTATTTCTTTGTACCTCTCATTTATTTTTGAGATTTGGTTGTTTTCTATCATGCTAAGGTATTCTCTTATCTTAAGGGTATTTATACTTATAGTGAGGTTCCATATTCATTTACTTTCATAATAATTATTCTTCTGTTTCTAGTGTAGGATTCCTATAAATATTTCATGCAGGGCTGGTCAGGGAGTAACGAATTCCCTCAGATTCTCCTTGTCAGGAAACATTATTCCTCTTTCATTTTTGAAGGGCAATTTTGTTAGGTATTGTGTTTTACCTGGAAGTATTATTTTCTTTCAGAACTTTGTTATAGCAACTCATTCTCCTCTCATAGGTAAGATTTTTGCTGACAAATATGCTGCATGCTGTTACTCTAATGGACATTCCCTTATAGGTAGTGTCTCACTGTGTTTCTTTAGAATCATTATTTTGTATTATTTTTCAGGTGTGTTGTAGATTGCCTTCAAGTTGGGATTGGTTTCTGTAGAGTTATTTTCCCCTAAAGGTATTATATTTACTTTCACGTTTCTTGTCCTGTCTGCATAAGCAGTGTAGCGTTCGCCTCTTCCAACTCTGTGGAGCAGCTGTCTAGGAACAGATTTATCCATTTAGATGGCATATAACATGCCAGTTGAGTAGGTGATTTGACTCTCATTATAAAGCTGTCAGTGTAATTTCTGTATGATTCATTCATCTTTGATTGAAATTATCAGAAACTGCTCAGCCCTCCCACAGCCTAGAAAGGGGGCTGGCAATGGCTAAAGCAAAAGACAGCAGAGACTTACCTAATGTCAGGTATACAGGGGCGGGAGGTTAATGCCTCGGAGTGGACAAAGACACTCCTAGGTCACCACGATTTATGGGCCTGGTTCACAGGGAATATCAGACGACTCATAGGACAGAGATCATCTCAAATTCACTAGGATTTTCTAATCTGAGGAAGTGTCAGGTGTCTCAGAGGGTGGCTAGCATCCTGAGGTCACGAGGACCTTCTGCCGATGTAATCTTCCCCTTGAGCATCACACCACCACGGGGCCACTGAGGCCTCAGAAAGCTCCCAACAGAGGTCACAGCAGTGTCTGAGGATGCCTAAAAGGCTAGAAGGCAGCAGTTCATGAAGGCTGTTGTGAGCCTTCTCAAGACATACGGATTCAAACTCCACCTGGTGAAACACAGGTGAGTAAGTGTCTGGTAGAAGAGGCAGCAGTACAGGATGTGACAAAGACTCTCCTTCAGTTCCTAGTAGCAGGTGATTCCGAACAAACCAAAGAAAAGCAAAGATGAGCTTCTTTAGCACTGGCAGAATGACTACAAGAGATGCCTGGGCTTCTCGAACCAGCAGGCACAGTTTTGAAGCCACAGGGTGGGAACTTCCTCATTCTTGCTTTATGAAGGCTTGTAACATGGAGCTGGGGAATCTGTGGTAACTGGAGTCGAGATGGTAGAATATAAAGGGGTTGTTCCTTTATTATGGAATGATGGTGGATGGTGCTTGAAATCCTGCAAGAAACATTCCATAGTTAGGATAGTCAGGGACCCGTGTGACTGGGGTCTCAGGCATTTTCCTGCTGACCTTTTCCTTCAGTGTTGGATCCATCGCCCGCCTCCAGCAGGCATTCTGGTCTGGAAGGTCTGATTTGCTTTGTTCATTTTTCTTTTCTAGGTTGCTTTTCCAGCTCTCCATCTCTTACTGCTAGTTAGGATTCTTTGCACTTCCCTGATTATATCTAGAAATCTGTCCTTTCCTCTCTTTTAAAAATATGGTGTTTCCCTCATTGCTGTGGTTCCTCCCTGTGATACAGTTGTGCACATGAAATTTCTATTCCACCATCTTGGCTACTATTGACATATGTGTGAAGTTTGGTTTTAATAATTAATTACATGCAGTGTTTAACTAGTTCAAATTAAATTCAAAAGTAATATCTGCTTGCATTACTACAATTATCAAATATTGATTTATACATGTGGAAACTCTATTTTATATAAATCATAAAACATAATGGACCAAAACCACATGTGCTATCAATTCAATTTACATAGAACAATGTCATCAATAATCTTAAGTATTTTAGTTTGCTGTTTCTTAAGTGAACCACATTTCCTTACCTCTGCTGCTCACCCATCAGTGTAAATGTCTTCTATGATTTTTTGTTTTCATATTATCTTGACTTCTTCTGTAATTTTATGACATAGCTATGTAAAAGCTTCATATTTTCACAAACACTTGGTATTTTGTTGAGGTGTAAAACTTTGTTTCATTATAAATTTATTTAGTCTTTCTCAGATTATTGAGGAGATTGGAGATGGGCATGTCAAATGTTTCTAGGTCACTGTCGTATTCTTTTTCATGAAATAACTACCTACCTCTTTGGTAAAATTTCTAAAATTTTATGTTATTTTTCCTATTTTTATTTCTGTGGAACTTTTCTTCTTTTCATTTATTTTTATCAATCATTATTGAAAGATATTTTCTTTGGTATGAAGTTCTAGACTGATAATTCTATCTCCTAACATTTTGAATGTGCTCTTCAAATATATTTTGGTTTTCCTCATGACTCCTTTGTATATAATCTGTCTGTTCTTGTTTACTAAAATTTATAATTTCTTTTAAGCTTAATGCTTAGAACTGTCCTCGCTTCGGCAGCACATATACTTAATGCTTAGAACTCTCAGTGCAATGTGACTACAAATGCATGTGTTTTCTCCTTCATCAGAAGTATTCACTGAGCTCTGTGAATGTAAGCCTGGATGTCTTTCACTTCTTCCTGTAATATTACCCACTGTATCCTCAAAGTACCTACCACTCACCTCCTTTTCTGGAACTCTGTTCAGAGAAATATTAAATCTTATCATATTATATCCCTCAAACAGTTCTCCACATTTTCTTTCTATCTCTATATTCTTTTATATTTAACTTCATAGGTAAATCTTGTGTTTTGTAAGCTATTAATTAATTCCAAGATATACTATACTACTCAGCCACTAGCTTTTCTATTTTAATTATTATTTTTTAATTACCAGAAGTCTCTGTCCATTTACAAATATTTCTAGTTATTTTAGATAGCCTATTAAACCGTGTTTTAAATTCACTTTTTGTAATTTCATACATAATTATTTCATATTTTTCATGAATTCTCAAGGGTTCTGTAATTTACTTCTACTGATTTGTTTCCTTGTGTAATTTTAAATTCTTAACTTTGACTTACTTTGCTTAATGGTTAATTTGAGAATATTCAATAGGTTTTCATCTAGAAAATATTTGATCTAATGTTTGTGCATACTGAAGAACACTAAGTTTTTCTTAGAAGTCTTCTAACTATGTGGAACCTGTAAACTTAAATTTTGGGTTTGAATGAGATATGCCTTCGTTATAAAATACCAAAATTATTTCAATCCCCATCTAGAACTAAAGCAGAGATAATTTAGATAAAAATCCCTCTGAGTTTACCAAGTCATCGTTGTACTAGAATCCTTCCAATATTCCTTTGAGAGAATAGTTTGTATTTGTTTAGCATATTAGATTATTTCTAAAAAAGTTAAATCCACCCTTCTGTTAGGAAGGGAAATGCTTTTTTCCCCTTTTGACTTAACATTGTTTCATCTTGTTATTTATTTTTGTTTCACAAAGTTTTTCTTAATATTTGAGAAAATGGCAAAACATTTCAAATTTGTTTTAATTTATCCAAAATCTATATGAGCTATAATGTAGTATAAACTAATATTTGACATTTTTGGGTTATAAGGATTTCTAAAGAGAGCAATCATTAATATAAGTGGTGACATCTTCTCTTTATAACCAATTTTTTATGAAAATGACATTATTAATTCAATCTAATATTAAACTTTCTCCTTTTATCTGTAGTCATTCAAAGGCACACCACTAACATTTAAGAGAAAACAGCCATTATTTTTATGGGAAAACACTGGGCTTCTTCATGAAACTGAAATAAATATGAAGTGTAAAACAAAAATATGTTTTAGACAAGAGAGACTGAAAGAGAAATTATTTTCTTTGAACAATTCCACTAACTGATGCTCAAGAGAATCTGGCAAGAGGAAAACATTCCCTTTAGTTGGCCAAGTAGAAAGAAAAGTGAGAAATTACCTTTTGTGTATAAAAGATAGATGAAAATTAGAAATTACAGTTGTGTAAAATAAAAAGAAACAATGTTAGATATCTTCCAAACTAAATTCCAGCTTCAATCGGAGTAGAAATGCATTTACATTAAAAGAAAATGATTGACTTCTATTTTAAGCATCTGCTTTATTTGTTCTGCTGACTTAGAACTAAGAACCAGTTTAGCAGATTGAAATTCATGTAGTGTCATTCATAAGCAGACTCATCCTGAGTGTGCATCAGTTTTTAAATTTAAAAGGCTACTTCCCCAATTCTCTTACTGACATTTTCTAAGGAAAAAATCATTCCTTGTACTCTATATGATTTATAGATTTTTTTTCTCTTGTCATAAGGACAAATGTGAAAAGCAATTTTTATTAGTATTATTATTTTTTTTGTTTCCACCTGGAAAATCGGTTCTGATGAAGAGCACTCCAGAAAGCTACTTAATGATAGATTAACATTTACTGCAATGACTAATTCATTATTGAGGAAACACAGTTCAATTCTGTCATTTTATAAATGAAGTATTGACAGCCAGGGTACATGCTTAGTGCAATTGATTTCAGTGGCAAAGCCTCAGTGAAATGTCACACTCTAGCCACTTTGCCTGCTGGTAGTGATCTGTTCCTCAAACTTTTGTCCTGAGAATTGATGTTTCCTCATAGATATTTCCTGCTCTGTGCTCTTCTTCATTTTCCACCGTAACACTAGGCTATTTAACTATACAGGTTTGACGATTTCCAGGGCTATTGTTATGCACCTGTAAAGAAATTATAGATTGCAGTAGCTATCACTACCTATAGAACCAACTATGTAAACTATGTCTATATTGCTTTCTTTAGAATCTCATCTTATTTATTTTTAATACAATGTATTTTTAAGTGATGTGTAGAGCATGACATTGTATATATTAATGAAATAACATGATATTTCAATAAATATGCCCACTATTTGATTTTTAAATCAAATTAAATATATCTCTTCAAACACTTGTGTTTGGTAAAAACTTTGAAAATCTTTTCTTCTAGATTTGTGAAATGCACATGTAGCATTGGTATCTCATGATTAGAGAGACATTTCATTAAATAGCTGTGTTTAAAAGTCCCTAAAGACAATTAGTTAAATGTGTTTAGTTACTTCAAAGTTAAATGAAATAATTCAAGCTGTTTTTCTTTTTTTACCAAAGACTTGCCTTTTAAATGGTATCATGTCAAGATTTTATTTTTTCCACAAAGATTTGCCTTTTCACAGTCTCAGCTGATTTTAAATGGCATTTTGATTCAGTAGTTAAATTTAGTACAGTCAGCCTTCCATATATGTAGATTCTTTCAACCACAAATTGCATATATTTTGAAAAAAAAATGCTGCATCTGTATAAAACAAGTACAGATTTTTCATTATCCCCTAAAGAACACACTACAACAATCCTTTACATAGCATTTAGAGAGCATTAGGTATTTATAATTTAGAAATGACTTAAAGTATAGGCAGACTTCTTCGTATGGTAATTTGATTCACAGGCCTTTTCAAAAAGTATTTTTGGTATGTTTTATATACACATCATGATCATAATCAACATTGAGAATTTGTACCAGTATATGGCATGACTTAATTCTCATTTTTTCCCATTTCCCTGATCATCTTACAACCCCCACCTCTTTGTTTCCTTTTTTTAACCAGTATATGATGCAATTTAATTCTCATTTTTCCCATTCTGCTACCCACCCCAAATCCCCAACCCCTAAATACATAAGCTTTTTTCTCTGTTTTAATTACCATCACATTTTTCTTTACCCCTCACTACTCACCCCATCCACATTTCCCCCACATTACATACCCCAACCCCCTTTACCATTTAAATATTTTCTATTTCACAGTATCTTTCATAAACTCCAGAACTCATTATATCTTCAGTTTCTCATACCAGAGAAAAGATATGGTATTTACACATTTGTGCCCTATTTATTTCACTTATGAGTACGTCTTTAAGGTACATCCATTCGAGAATAAACCATACACAAGCTTTCTTTAATTGATGGTATCTATTTACATGGGTCACACAAACCTATTAGCATCATTTTTTCTCAACAGCTATAATAATTAACGCTTTTTGTCAATAAAGCATTTCTAATCAAGGCATGTACACTGAAGCATCAAAGTATTCCACATAATAGTAAAAACATATATTTTATATGCACTGAAAACAAAAAAATGCATGTGACTTAATCTATTATATTATTGTCTTTATGGCAGTGGACTGGATGTAAACCTGCAAAATGTTCAAGATCTGCCTGATCTATGTGTCGTGATACTTTATATAAGGGATCTCAGAATACATAGCTTTCCTGCCATCAATTCTTTATGGATAAGAGGAATCCCTAAGTGAAATTCTCTCAACTTGACAGAATTCAAGTGTTTTGCCATTAATAAATTTAAAAAACAATCATTTTAATTCAAGCCAAATTTTGCATTATTTACTTACACCAGAATCAACTGAAATATACACAGTTGCATAAGTGTTTATATGTGTGCGTGTAAGAGCACACTTATGGATGTATCTATGAGATATTCACATTGCGAGTAATTTTCTAGTAATGGAAAAGCCATCCTCCAATTTCAGAAATAGTAATACTTCTTTGATTAACCAATCAAACAAACACTAATTGAAGATTTATACTTTATTCTTGACTACTCACACTATTCTAATTTAACATATATTTGTTAGCAAATGCTAGCTCTTGAAAAATGATTTATGTATACAAAATTACTTTCTTGGATGTAATACCTTCAAATTGCAAGTTTCTAATGTATTTGTCATAAGAAACAATATCCTCCACCCAAAGGAAAAGTATTTCCAACGTTCATTATTTGCCCAGTTTCTCCCAAATAGATATTTTGTTAGAAAAAGATCTTTGAAGTTTGAAGCACAAGTAGTTAATGAGGTAACTGTTTGTGGGACCATGCCTGCATTTAATAGATGAAAGAATAAGCAACTAAACACATCTTTTCAATAGATGGATAGGTATTTTATAGGAGATAAAAACAGAAGAAGATAACAATCAAGAAGCTTAAGGAGTTGGTCAGTTTAGACAGAAGTTGGAGAGGAAGAAATTTCCGAAGACAGACCAGTAAGTCCTGAATAAAGTCTAGTAGGACCAGCAAAGGCCTTGAGAGAAAGCACTTCCTGTAAGAGGAAAGTGCAAATCAAATTTAAGATGCGCAAGGTGATCAGTGAGATAAAAAGCCACACGATTTCAGAAGCCTTTTCCACAGTACTAAAAATAAAATCAACTCTAAGTGTGGTTTAGAAAAAGTGTGGCTTAGAAGAGCATATTATCCATTATTTTTATACAACATTTTGTTATACAAACTATATATACAAAATATATTTATATATTATATATTTCTATATTAATATATTCATATTTATTTTATAAATATATTTATATATTTTATATATTTATATTTATATATTTATAGTTACAGAAACTAGTTTATATAAACTATAGCTTTTATATATTTATTTTATAAATATATAAAATATATGTAAATGTATTTATATATTTGCATACATTATATATTTATATATTTCTTTTGTATATTATATATTATATATATTTATAGTTACAGAAACTATAGTTTATATAACAGATTGTTACTGAACGTTATATGGGTACTACATGTGAAATGTGTGAACCACACATAACAGTGTTACATGCACATTTTGCGATGTTAACAGAAGCAGTGTTTTTGCTTTTCTAAATTATGATTTTAATTGGGATCCATTGTGATAATTAGACACATACACAATATGTGTTATCACAATGAAAGGCATTATCATTTCCACTTCCTTGGCATTACACTGCATGTGTAGCATTTGTGCTCCTCCAGTTATTCACAAAAGCTGTACCCGGTTGTTGTGAACAGTGGTCACCTCAGCCCTATTTCACCAGGTTTGGGTTATCTTAGATCCCTCCATCTCCCAGCCATCACCTTTTTCAGTACCTCGTTAGTGCTGTTCCATATTCAAACTGATCTCTCCTTATCAAACACAATATATAGTATTTTTCCTATGTCTGGTTTAATTCGTTCAGCATCGAGCCCTCTGGTTTCATTTGTTTTGGTGCATATAGGGTATTTTTCTTTTCACGGCATCATTGTGAGTATGTACCACACTTCCTTCTGTCTTCCATTGTTGCGCATCTAGTGAAATGCGTGCTGTAGCTATTGTGAACAAGGAAACAATAAAATGAGCATGCAGGTGTCTCTCTGATATGCTGACTTCATTAATTAAAAACTGATGATGAGGATGTGGAGAAAAAGTACACTCAGACAATGCTGATGAGAAAATAAATTAATACACCAATTATATAATGGCTGTTATATGAAAGTTCCTAAAAAATAATCCTACAAGTTGAAGGCATTTTCATTCAAATAAGAAAAGATGTACATCCTAGTGTATCCAGTGCATTAGAAATTGTCAGTAGAGGGTTGGGGATGTAGCTCAGTAGTGTCACACTTGCCTGGCAAATGCAAGGTTCTGAGTTCAATCCCCAGTATAAAACAACAATGACAAAAAAAAGAAAGAGGAGAGAAAAGAAAAAAAGGAAGAAAGGAAGGAAGGAAGGAAGAAGAAAGAAAGAAAGAGAGAAAGAAAGAAAGAGAGAGAGAGAGAAAGAAAGAAAGAAAGAAAGAAAGAAAGAAAGAAAGAAAGAAAGAAAGAGAGAGAGAGAGAGAGAAAGAAAGAAAGAGGGAAAGAAGGAAGGAAGGAAGGAAGGAAGGAAGGAAGGAAGGAAGGAAGGAAGGAAGGAAGGAAGGAAGGAAGGAAGGAAGGAAGGAAAGATAGAAAGTATCAGTGGAGGTAGTAGATTGGCATCCACTATATTGATGTATGGAATGAATTTGTATTGTAATTTTATTTCTATTTAAAACCTGAAAGATTTGACTAAATTTAGAAAGAAACAAACATTTTATCAGATAATAACTTATTTCAAAACATTATATTTTTGCTATTATTTCTTTAGCAATGAATAAATATAAGATCCCTTTAGAGAAGACCTATATAATCTTTTTTCCATTAGGTTTATTAATACATTTAAGGTATACATTATGATCATATTTATCTTTGGAGATTTGTACCGATACATGATGTATTTATCTTGCTTCTTGTTTTTTCCTCAATCTCCTTCCCTCCCTTCCACCCCTCCCTATTTACAAAAACTTTGTCTCCAGTTTTTCTTTTTTTTATAATATTTTCTTCCCCTTTTATCCTTCTCTCAACCCTCTCCCTACTTCTCCTACCCTTTTGAACCTTTTATTCCTATTTCATATTATCTATTATACATTGTAGTCCTCATTTACATTTTGTTTCTCACACAAGAGAAAAAACTTACACATGTGTGTCTTATTTATTTCTCTTCAGAGCACGGTTTGAAGGTCCATCCAGTGAGTTATAAACGTCTCTAGTTAATCATCCTTTATGACTCGGTAGTACTCCATTTAATATATATACATATATATACATATATATGTGTGTGTGTACACATATATATACATGCATATATACACACACTATTTTATATCATATTATATTATATAATTATGTTAATACATTATAATGTATTAATATATCATAGTATATCATGATATATTATTATATTAATATGATAATATATTATTACAACACATTAATATTATATTAGTATAATATAATATAATATATGGTATGTTATTGTATACTTATATATTTTATATTGTTACATTATATTATATATGATGTCATATAATGTGATATAATATAATTATATTATTATATATTTATATTATGTATTAATATATTGTGTAAATATGTAAAATTATATATACTACTCCATTATATATAATATAGCATTTGGTATGTTCTAAGCTTTAGCAGTTATAAACTGTGCCACTATAAACATGGATGCACATATGTCATTGTAGTATGAAGCTTTCAGTTCTTTTACTAAGATATCCAGCAGAGGAATAGCTAGGTCAAACGGTACCTCTTATCCTAATTGTTTGAGGTATCTCCACACTGATTTCACCAGTGCACAGTGTAGAAGCACTACTTTTTTGCCACAGCCCAGCCAGCAATTGCTCTTGGTTGATTTGTTCATAAACAACTATTATTTGTGCAGTGAAATCTCAGCACTGTTTTCATTTGGATTTATTGAATGACTAATGATGTTTAACTTTTCTTTCATATGTTTATGTGCTGTTTCTACTTCATTACCTAAGATATGACTGCTCATTTCAGAAGCCCATTTTTGGATTGAGTCTTTAAATTTGGAGAGTCTGAGTTTTTAAAAAAATTATATATTCTCGGTAGTAGACTTTTGTCTGAGGAATAGCTGATAAAATATTTTCCCATATTGCAGTTTGTCTTTTTAATCTGTTGATGTTTTTTCTTGTTGTGTAGAAGCTTTTTGTTTTGCTTTTTTGAGACAGGGTCTCACTTTGTAGTTCAGGCTGGCCCTGAACTCATTATGTAGCCCAGGCAAGCATCAAACTCAGCAATCCTCCTGCCTCTGCCTCCTGAGTGCTAGGATTACAGATATGGGCCACCATGGCCAGCATTGTATTATATGGTACTGATTGTTAGTGGGCGTGAGTCAGCATGCCTGGTTCTGTTGTATGTGGTTACCTGGGATCAAACCAGAGATCTTGCTCGTGCTAGGCAGGTACCAGAAGCACTGAACTAAATCTCCGGCCCAATAATAATTTTTTAAATGGCCCAAATGACAACTAGGTCAGAAGAATGACAAAAGAGGTTAGCCTAATTAGAATATGAAAATCTTACAATAATCAATGGTAGAAATATAAATTAAAATAAAAATTTTATGCACTTGGTTTTCAAAATTAGGAAGTCAGATAATACAATCCAAATTCATTAGAAAACAAACTGGTATCATCCTCTAAGCTAAATGTTTCTGTACCTCTCTAACCAGTGATTTGATTCATAACCTACATCTAAGCTCTTGGTGGTGTGTCCCAGATCTGAGAGAGTATTCCTAGTGGTTTGCATTACCAGAAAAAAGGGGAAAGGAAAAAACAAAAATTTTCAAAATTTATCATGCTGTGTTCACAAACATAAAGCATTATACAGCAGAGAAAATAATTTCATTTGAATGTGAGTTTTTCCTAGAAACATGGTGTTAAGAGGATTTTAATTCTCATAAGACCACCTATAATGGATTATTATATATTCTTTAATTTAACAAGAAAAAACTGAACAATTTATTTCAGATAGATTTAACAAGGTATGCAAAATAGGGAGAGAAGAATAGAAGCAGCAGTAATAGGTAATATTTATTACATTTTAATCCTTGCACTGGTTTGATTGACTTCATTGTCATTTACTATATTTTTATAGTTTATCAGTTATGCTAATATCACTTACATCTACTTGCATTTGTCCAAAAATTTGACAAAGTATAATTACTGAAAAATTTAGATTCCTTTATAATGGGACTATGTTTAATTATTTTCATCAGACAGTTGATTTTAC
>PVIC010014528.1:0-28846 GCA_004025085.1 Thryonomys swinderianus | reverse complement strand
ATCTTCATGCATAAATGCAATCGTTAACAATTGGTGATAACGATGAACCAATAACAAATGGGATGTTTAATAAGATGTAGGCTTTATGGGTCAAGTATTTTATAAATGTTATTTACTTGCACTGAAACACGTGTCAGAATAACCTCCCAGAAGAGACACAGAGGGATAAAGGAATTACATAATTTAAAAGGGCAAGTGGAACTTAGGTTAATTGAATCTGATGGTTGTTCTCCACCAAGTTAATGAAACATTTCCTGCCCTGCGCCTGAAGTTCCCTGCCTCAAAGCAAATTGGAATGCCCCACCTGACATAGCTTTCCTCCTGAGGGGTCCTCACAAGAAGCAGAAGAGATAATGGATCCAAACTGGCCGCCCCTCGTGAAGTGAGGTAAGTAGCATTGGCGTCAGCATTCTGTGGTTTATTTGTAAACAAGAAAAAAATTTTTTTTTTACCTGTGCAAGGTTACTTTGCTCTTTTTTTAAAATTTTTATTTTTATTGGTACATTGTACATACACATCACAGTCACAGTCAGTATTGGAATTTGTACCAGTATATGACACAAATCAATTCTCATTCTTTCCCATTCCCCACCCCCCCACCCCTAGAACCCCTGAGGGATTCAGGGAGAACCGAGCAAGCTCAGCTCGCTCTTTTTTTTTATAAATTTAATTCTTTATTGGTACAATTTATATACATATCAAAATCATGTATAACATTGGGGAATTTGTACCAGTATATGACACAAGTTAATTCTCATTTTTACCCATATCCCTACCCACCCACCCCTCCTCACCCCCTTTATACATGCTCTTTTATTTTCTTTTTGTGAGCACGGACTCCATTCATCTGCGTTGGTTTCTAATGGATCCATTCTATCATGCAGACTCAGGCCGGAGTTGTAGGATAAACTTATAGAACAAGACAACTTCAAGATGAGCGAGGGAGAAAAGAAAAAGCGCTCACTTACAGTACTTGCCATCTGGGATTAAATTTTCATCAAAATCTTTCTTTTTTTTTTATCTTGGCAAAATATAGGCTGCATTGCAGCAAGTAAGTGTGGCTGGACCAGTGCCCTGTGTATTGGTGTGGATACGTGTGAGGAAGTGGAAGCCTGTGTTCTTCCTCTACAATCAGAAATCAGGGCTTCAGGCACTAAAATCGTATCATTTAAAACAAAATCATCTATTAGGCATTCATGGTAGCAGCAAATACTTTAAATAGCCAAAGGCCTAAAACAAAATGTAACTATGAAAATGTCACATTAGAAATTCGATTAAAACAAAAGAAGTAAATCTATGTCACATTTTACTTGATCTACAGACTGATGAATATTCATCCCTATTGAATATGAATTATTCTCTAGAGATTCAAGTACTGAAGGCTTCATTCCCAAGGTGCCAGTATTCGGAGCTGGGCTCTACAGGGGTGATTGGATCATGGGGACACTAATCTTGTCCATGGATTGATCCATTGTTGAGCTCACGGTATTCCAAATAGAAGAGTGAGGTAGAAATTATACAGGCAGTCTGATAGGACTAAGCCCTCAAAAGGGCCAGGATGAAAGTGACACAACATCACAGGAAGCACACTGGTCAAAAACCAGGCCTCAAGATGACTATACCTACAGACTCCCTTGAAGAACTCGGTCTGGTGAAGTCTAGATCAGGATCAACCGCCCCCAAGGGTGACCAGAGACCTCTGGACCTGCCCCTTCCGAGGAGAGTCTCTGTTCCTTCCAACCATGCTTGTTACATGTCTTATTTCCCAATTGGAGCACCGTTATCGAAGTGACTGTTCTTGCGACTTTATTGGTTGTTCACGGCTGTGGTTCACATTGTAGCCCCATGAGTTTCACCCTTTAAAACTCCTCTGTAAAGTGACATCTTTGGCTACCTACCCCTTGGGACTCCTCCTGCCCCTCAGGAGTTTTCTTATTATTAAATATCTTCCTACTTTAACCTCCACTGATCTAGGATTCATTCTTTGATTTCTTTGGAACAAAAGCTTGGTGAGTCATACAGTTAATAGGTTGGGAGGATAATATTTCAAATTCCATCTCTAGTATTATTTTCCATAATAGTAGCAGAATGGGCTATAGGTGAGGCCATTGGGAAGGTCACTGGGAAGAATCTTTGAAGGATGTATATTGACTCTGGGTCAGAATGAATATATTCATCATATACTGCAAATATGTACTAGTAAAAAGTACCAGTAAAAAAGGGCAGATGAAAATGAGGTGATAACACACACATGGGGGTGTGCACACCCACACACAACACACACACACACACATTGTTCAGCCTACAAAGGGAAAGAATTCATAAAAGTTGTGATTGCAAGGATGAACCTCAGGGACAGTATATCACATGAAATAAACTAAGCATGGAAAACTTCTGCAGAGAATCACCTGAACAAACTCTGTATCACAGCAAAGTAATGCAGTGATAATGAATACGGCTTTGACACAGTGGGAAAAATAACATAGAGGCTGAAGGCAGTATGAAAGCCGGAGGAAGGTCAATTCTGGAAAGAAAGGAGCCCTCAAACATATGCAGCCAGTCCAGGAGGAGTAAAATCGTTTGTGCTTTTAATTTGGTGCACTGTGAATATTAGATAAATTATATAACTTTTGAGGCTAACTGTCCCAGTACCATGGACTATAACCTTAGTTTTAATTGAATGGATGTGGACTCTTGACTTAAACATTCGGAAAACAGACCTCGTGAATCGCTTAACCATTTCTACACTTACAAATCATCTGGAGTCTCAGCAGGGCAGCACGAAAACACAAGATGAGCTTCGTCATTTTTCAAGAAAATGTAGTTTCACTCAAAGAAACACTATGCAGCTCTTAATAAGGCTGTGTCAGAACATATTTAACAATGATAAAAAGAAGAGATAAGGCTTATGATGTATAGGTACAAGTTCCTTATGATGAGTGTTATCATTATGTATATCTAACATGCACTAATAAAAAAGAAAACGGTCCTTATACTAAAATAACAATAATATTCCGGGCGTGGTGGCTCACGCCTGTAATCCCAGCACTCGGGAGGCAGAGACAGGAGGATTGCTGAGTTCGAGGCTGGCCTGGGCTCCATAGTGAGCTCAGAGCCAGTCTGAACTACAAAGTGAGATCCTGTCTCAAAAAAAAAAAAAACCTCAATAATATCAATAGCTCATGGAAAAGCACTAGCAAAGATTACTATGTACACAGATATGAAGGAGTCTGAAGTGTGGTTATTTCTGTCTTATTGTGTATTAAAATATCAGAAAATAAATGCTGTTAGTCCTGATTCTGAGATCACATATCACTTTTACTTTGTTTTCATAATGAGAAAATACTGTGTAATTACTATGAAAAATAGCTGCCTAAACAACCACGACAAAAGGGGCCATTCTGTTTCAAGGTTTCACATCCCAGTCCGGGTTCTTTCCCACAGAGAGCTGCCGTCGCCCCGAACAGGAACGGGCTCTTAGTGCCAGCACCGCTTTGGACCTAGGCACGGAGGCAGCTGCCTCGCCCTGCCGTCCTCTCCGCTCTCTCCGGGTCGGTTACGTTGCCCAAGCCTGGCGCTGCTCACGGCCTCCCTCCCTCCTCCCCTGGCACGCGATCGCCCGCAGCAGTCCCGGATGCTAAGTCCCCTTCAGCTGCCACCACACGGGACAGACGCGGAGGAGCCGCAACAATTTAGCAGCGTTTTCAATTTTTTTGTCTCTGCAGCAGTGATCGCGGAGAAGGTCTGGCTCAGGCGCCTCCGGGGGCTCTGGGCGGGCTGTGCATGCGGAGCAACAGTCCTGCATTTCAAGCAAAGTGATGAAATATTGTAGGAAATACCTTATTTCTCACCTAAGATAGCAGGGAAAATTAAGTGATCAAGGTAAGGTGGAACACAGGTGAGTTTCCCTGCAGGCTAACCGCTAAAGTAAAAGCAGAGACAATGCCTTCATTTCCTTCATTGTTTTAATTGGATTCATCTAGTCTTTATCCACCATGGAACCATCATTTTCCTTTTAACTATGGTAAAACTGCTAAGTTGAGAAGGAGACATTTGTTTTTTACCAGGCATTAAATTACTTTTTTGCATTTTTATACCGTGTAATATTTTCTTGTGAAAAGCAACATGTCATTTTTTTTTCAAGTCATGAATACATTCTATTGGAAAATGAAGTTCTCCCTGGGACTCGTCTAGGAGTATATTTTGTATACCACATATATAGTGTCTGTACACACACACACACACACACACATATATGTATATGGTATAGATTATATATACTATATATAGTATACATTATATGTAGTATACATATAGTGTATATATATATGGTATAGTATATATATATAGTATACATATAGTGATATATATTATATATATATCACTATATATATAAACTTTGAGGTTTTTTACATATATATATGTAAAAAACTTCAAAGCTTCTGGTCGAAGGTTGCACTTTTTATATTTTCAACCATACCCGTGTTACTTTAAGGGATGTGCCTGGTGGACTTCAACAACTTTATTTCTGCAAGTGTTTCTGAAAATTATAATTTTCTTTTCAGGATAGCATTGAACTGATTTCAAACCGCTCAGCTCCCAACACTGGGCCTGGAACACCGGGGTGCTTCCCAATGTGATTCAGTGATGAATTCCTCTTCTAAAACCTTCATGGAATTCGGAGTATTTCACTGTATGATTTGGGTTATGGCATTTGACTGAAGGTTTTTGTTCTCTTTCATTCACTTAATAAATATGTATTGAGGATTCCCAAGGTCAGAATTTTTAATTATGGGCTTTGGGAACAGAATAGAAGGAGTCTAATACATTCCTAATCATTTATTCAAAATTATATAAGTCCAGGTCAGAGAATGTAATTTAAATCTATTTTTCCAGCTTAAATATACACAATACTGTGTATAACGGCCAGGCACTGTCCATGGCCAGAAGAGACAGGATGTTTATGTCATGCTGGAATGTAAGACAATTGCAAGAATGGTCACCTCAGAATTACAGTCCCACACATCACCCAGTGTCCCTCGTGCATATACTTTTACCGCTTTTTCAGGGTATCTTTTCTGTATTCTGGCTATAACCATATACTCTGTAGTTTTGAATTTTGAAACGTGTTTTTGGAATATAAAATTATCACGATCCTTTGGAGAGCTTTAATCTTCTTTCATTTTATCTGCTAAAAATGGACTTGGGCAGTGAGCTGAAACCAAGATACTTATGAGGGAAGCTTTTATGTGTTTAAATGACCATTTTCCTCACTATTTTCACACATATTTTTCCACCCATAACATAGAAACCAGCCCCATCAGATTCCTGAATGGAGACGCCAGAGAAGACTCATCCTCTCTTCCCCGTCTCTTGTCCCACACAGAGCAGGAGACTGAAGACGATAAAATTGGAATCTTAGCGATGGATTAAGTATTTCAAATTTTTACCATTTGATAAGAAGCTGTCTTAATTCATATTGTGCTGATAAAGCAAACACCTCAAAGTGGATAGTTTATTTCTTACATGGTTGGTAGGAAGTCCAAGGTCAACAGGTGTCCTTGGAAAGAGGGGAGCTTACCCTGCTTGCTGTCATCCTGTGGTAGAAAAATGGAAGAGAATGAAAAGTGGGAAGTCTGCACAAAAAAAGTGGAGAGTGGGGGGGGGGAGGAGGGTTGGGGGAGGGAGAGGGGGAGGGGAGTGTCATGGGGAACTAGATCTGCTTTCATGACGGTCGCCTTCAAAATAACAAACCCACCTCACGATACTGACATCAGCTCACTCATGATGGCGAGACCCTCCAACCCGCTCACGTCAAGCCCCTGCTCCCCATCAGCACGGTTGCTTTTGGAATTAAGTGTATGACTCCTGCGTTTTGGTGGACGTAGTCAAAACATGGCGTTGCACCAGTTAAATTTTTGTTTTGAATTTCTAACGAACTCACTGTGGGGGGGGGCTGACCTCTTCCTCCGAGGCTCATTTTGTTCAGTTTGGGGGAGGGCCGGCGAGGTGAGGTCTGCGTGTGTATGTGTGTGTGTGTGTGTGCACGTGTGTGTGTGTGTGTGTGCGCCGTGTCCAGGCACAGCATCTGCATGTCGACACACTCTCCGCCTGTGCCCGGTGTCTGACAAGGGACACCATGCTGCCTCACTCATTTAGGGCCAAACAGTCATTTATTTTACCTCAACTAATTTATTAATGAAGATTTTTATTCTATCTGCAAATATATTTTTCTCCAGTGCAAAAACATTAATAAACTACGTTTTGCTACTTATTTCCTTTAGGATATATTATACTAATTAAACATTATCCCACAGACCTGGGAAGTCTGAGTACCACTTTGGAACAATTTTGTATCTTCCTTAAATGTGCATTGTTTTTTTCAGTAAATATTTGAATTATTATCATTTAATATTGAAACTGTAGATTAAATGGCTTCCAAGTTTTGTAGTACGAAGATGTTTGTGAAACTGGAGTTACGTGAGCTTAATATTCCTGTCTCGTATCAATATCTCTCATAAATTTAAATATTTTGAATATGGGTCCCTTCCTCTTGCAGCTTTCTTGAATACCCCTTCAGATAAAAGTGAAGTTTGTTTGATTTCATAATTATCTACATTAACTTGAAATGAGAGGACCTGTGCCTGGATTTTACAGCTAAATTAATTTTTTAGTAAATGTGTTCTGAAACATGCATTGCTCCTGCTGTAGGTTGAATTGTGTCCTCATTAAACTGTAAAAATCAGAAAGATCTGCTTCTGATGGAAACAACTTGTCTGGTTGAGAAATCAACCCAGTTAAAGAGGTTATTTTTAGCACAATGAATAAAATGGAGGCTTGGTGTACTTATATTTAGGATGTACTTTTGGTGTACTTATATTTAGGAGTTTCTGGTAAAGTTTATCCCTATGCCTCATAAATTATCATTATTGTACAGCAAGGATTAATTCACCTTGTTCTCTGTGTTCTGAGTCTTCCTGTCTCTATGCCTCCTCCAGCTTCACCAGTGTATGAGTTAATCATCCTATTGATTTTACCTCTTTTTTTCTGCATGTAATTATACGCACACACACCCACATTAGATTCCTTATCATCATCCCAGACTGTCTTGAAATAATTGGTAATAAACACACCAGACATCTAAATTACTTTCCAATGATTTAGACTGTAAAAGAAAACTTATTGACTTACTGACCTTGGGTAACTCCTGAAGGTGTAAGGACGAGATATTTGAACTCTCATAAATTCACTGTTACCATGAAACATCATCGTAAAATAAAGCCATGTATCACTGCAGAATAGAATTAAGATAGAAACTATATTTAAAATTCTATTCTCTCCAAAGATTAATTAATGTGCTGGAGTGTAAGCTGATATTCATTTTCATGCAAGTTGTTTCCCTGAAATTGCTTAGTGTTTTCTTACAAATAGTTACATCTTTTAGGAAACATGACTAATCATTGCCTTTGGGCATAAATCTCTAATAATTGGTTTAAATTTTAAATTTCCCATTTTTAGGCAACAATTTCACTTTTTTATTCTTGAAAGTTTCCTGTTGCTTTTATATTAGCCCTTGCTTGCACATCTGAAAACATAGTTTGCTTGTACTTAAGAAATATTGGAAAACAATGGCGGCCTCTTTTTTCTTAGTCAAATTCATCAGCAAGTTCTGTAAAACATGTGGGCTCATTGATTGCATCAATTAGGGGTGCCACTGGTTGTGAAATCAGAGAAAATGTTCAAATTCGATTTTTAAGCAGTGAAAATCAGACATTCCGTGATGTTATGGTTCCCTTTTTGTATTTCTAACTTGAACTTAGAATAGAATTTGATAAAAAAGAAGCAGAAAAATTAGCCCATAATTTTATTTTTACTATTACAAAATATATTTTTAAGACCATAAAGCTTTCCAAGAAATATTGATTGGGTAAAATAAATGTGCTCAAAAAAAGAATGATTTTATTCCTCCTCAAGATTTTGCATTAATACTTAAATCAAATATAAAACAGTGTAACAAAATTAGTTTTAGAAATAAGGAGCAAGTGTTAGAGGATGAGGATTGTGACTTTTTGAAGTGCTCTTCTTATTTTGAGAGTTGTCTTTGAAATTTGTTTTTCATTTTGTTAACTATTAATTCATAGTTGTATGCAATGAGATGTTTTATTTTAAAAAGGCACATCTTTATACAATCACCCGTTGATGAGCATTTGGGTTGTTTCCAAGAGTTAGTTGTTACAAGTTGCACTGCTATAAACATGGGTGCATGGTGCTGTGATGCTTCTAATTCTTTGGGGAAGATACCAAGCCAAGGAATTGCTGGGTCAAATGGGGCCTGGAAGCCTAGGGTTTTTAAGAGTCTCCATACTGATTTCCACTCTGATTGCCCCAGTCTACACTCTCACTAACAGTAAAGTCTCTTTTTCCTCACAACTCCCCAGCATTTGAAATACATAGAAAGACTTAAAGATAGAAGGAGAATTCAGGAGAAGAAGCAGGGGAGAGGAAAAAAAGAAGAAAAAAATATGAGAAAAGAAGGAAAATGTGCAAACAAATTGTTTGTAAATGGGGAAGGTATAGAGGTGGAGGGGAGGGGAGGGGAGGAGGTAAAAATAAGAAGCAAGGTATGGCTGTAAAGGTACAAGATCCCAGTGATGAAAATCATGATTTCACACACATAAAATATACTATGAAAATTAAATGATAAAGAATAACAGAACAAAGGAACAAAAAATTCAGTGCCCTGGAAAAAATAAATGCTTTATTCAGTGTACGACATTGAACTTCACAGTCAACTGGATTTGAGCTTCCCCCACAATAACAGAGACATTCTGATTTGCTCCCTTCTCAGTAGGGTTTGCCAAGAGTGGATGGGAACGCTTGATACATTAATTGCTTCATCTCAGTCAGCCCTATATGGGACAGCCTGTGGCTGTGGCAGTCACTTATTAGAGACAGGGAAGAACAAAAGACCGCTTACTTGTTTGCCTCAGGTCATCAAGCCTGTGGCAAAAATGGGATTTGAACCCCTGGGTCTCACTCTGGAATCAGTGCTCTTTCGTGCTCTGAGGGCTGCCTCTCAGGGTGCAGAGTCATCATGGCCACAATTTTCTTGCTTCTGTTACAGGGACAGAAAATGGGATTTCTTTGCTGCAGCCCACTTAATCTTCCTAGAAAATCTACAAGATAAGGAAATTAAATCGTTCTCCTTTAAGACAAGAAAATGTTAGTTTAGGATATTGAATAACGGTCTGGCTCCTATCAAATTATGTTCTCACATGACAATCCCAAAACAGGAATCTTTTAGCATCCTTTGATGCTCCCATGACTCCTTCCAAATGTTTAAAATATTATTATTATTTTCTCTTTAAAAAGCTACAAAAGTGCTCGCTTCGGCAGCACATATACTAAAAAGCTACAAAATTGTGATTGTAGACAAGTACTAACAGGAAGAAGATGCAGGAGAAACAGCCTATTTTTACATCCTACAGAAACATCACAAGTCTGAGTACCGAAAGATTATTGCTAGAAGCAACATAGCAAAAGCAAACAAATCAACAAACAAAACACAGGTAAGGAAAACAATGGGTGTTGTCATTGTGCTTCTTAGAGAATAATGTGTTGAAGACCAGAGTGTGCAGAACGTTTATTAGGCAATTATCTTGGGCCACCCTTGTGGAAGGGAGGATGAGGAGGACAGCACAGAAGAATCTGAGCCGTGATGCAGTCCCAGGGAAACTGTCAGATGACTCAGCAGAGAGCTCTGACGCCAGAATGACCTTTTAAGGCTTTTGCAATTTGGGGTTAGGGGTGAGGCCTTTAAAACTGAGCATTTATCATAAACTTCTCATGAAAATGAGGGAAGTATTTGATAAATTGTTTTCTCTAGTAAAGGTAATTTCCAAAGAGTAAAATCATATATGACTGGTATTTATGCCAGAGGCACTCACAGCAGTTGGGAAAATATCCTTCTTTCCTGAAGGGTAATTTAGTAGGTGCAGCATTAGGTTCTTCTACATGCCAAATTTCCTATTCTGGATCAGCCAATGGGCTTCTCTTCTTGAGGCACTTAGGTTCGTGATGCATGGTGTGATCTCTATTCATGGAACTGGTCTTGGTCTTAAACTTCTCCTCATGTGATGAGTAACTTAATTTGTGGTTTCAAATAAAGCAGAGGACCCCAATGGTAAAGAACACATTACATATTTTAAGAAGTGAGAGCAGAGCATTGAATCAAATCCATAGAATGAACTCTTCTAAGTGCAAAGCCTCCTGCACTTTACAAGTTCAGTGCCTTTGAAGATGATGCTGGCTGCTTCTTGTCTTTTGCACTCAGTATAGTCCTAAAGGATTACATATTAATTTTAGAAGACCCCCATTTCTAAAGAGTTGGGTTCCTGGTCACTTGCCATGCCACAATTTTGGCATTATCCTATTTACCATCAATATTAGTCAAGCCAGAAATGACAGAGGCCTAAGAGTATCACTTTCATTAAATCTGTTCCTATTTGCTCTTATTGTATTACAGTAATTTCTTAGTCTCTTTTGTCATGGAGACAAACTATCTGGCATTCAAAGCTCAAAGGAACAGAGTTTTATATTGGATTAGGGTTTTAGTTGATAGTTGGCTGGCTATAAGGCAGAAATGCCATAGTGGAAGGGTATGACAAGGATATATTCTTCAATCTATGACAGGAAACAGAGGGAAGGGAGGATTCAGGTACAAAATAGAACCTTCCAGAATGTGCCCCTGGTGACCCATTTCCAAATGAGACTCACCCATTTCTCAACAGACCATTAGGCTAACTCATTTCTCAAATAATGAGTCCACTGATGGGTATACTACCCTTATTATCCAGGCGTCTTCAACAAACATGGAAATATGGGGTTATATTTTCAATCTAGGCTATAGCATTTTTTCTCTCGACCCTCAAAAAATTCATGTCCATCTTACTGTACAAAATGCATTTAATTCATCAAAAAGTTACCAAAGTTGTAACATTTTGAGAATTGTTGAACAGTCCAAAGTCTCCTCAGAGTTGCAAGGCAAACTCTTAGCTGTGAGCCTCTGTAAAAATCAGAATGGTAGTTATTGTTCTGGATCACTGTGTGAAAACACACAGAGGGTCTAATCTCCTGCAGTGTGGGGGCCTTTGTCCCTGGCACAATGTTTCCAGATTGGTAGAACTTTTATGGGAGAAGCCAAGGTATATAGTGAGAATCTGGCACATTTCTGAGGTGAGGAGAAGTTCCCCCAGAGACTCTCCCTGCTAACAGTTCCAGTGAGATGCTGATCTCTGTACCCTGGGTTCAAGTTCAAAAGGAATTATCATCAGCACATGGGGATGAAGTTGGTACTCTTCTGAGATGTGTGTGAGTGTGTGTGTGCATGTGAGTTTTCTTTTATAAACCCATTTTAGGGGAGGGGAATTTCTATCTCTAAGGGAACTTGGTGTAAAAGTTTATTGTAGTAAGGATACATAGAGAGGCAAAATTCATTTCACTAGAGGCTTTCTCACCTTGTACCTTATGGAGAAAATTTCTAGAAAAATTGAGCCAGATTTTCTTGTTCTCCGTTATTTTAATGCAACAAGAGGGTCAGCACTTATACTCTGCCTTGTGCTTATTAACTGTCCCTCGAAAGAAAAAAAATACCATAAATCTGTGTCTCTTTAATTTGATCCTTCATCTGTCTCAGTTTCTTCTAGATTCAGCTTTCACTTGATCCCTAATCATGGATATTGTTTAGCAAATTTAGCCTTTATATTTTTCCTTATCCAGGGGCCTCTTCAGATACTAAACCTTGCTCAGACCGAGAGGAATCCATGTGGTGCCATCTGGCCAGACGTAAAAAGGATTCGTTTTCTTTGGTTTTTCCTTTCCCTGAAGACATCTTATTTATTCTCTTCAAGATTAAGTCACCTTTCATTTGGACATGTTGATTTTTGTAATATTCCAAGAGTGAAATTACAATGCATTAGAAGGTGGGGAGGAAATTAGTCTCCTTTTTTCCTATAACACTGCAGCATTTAATCTTTAACTGTAAGCCCCTTAGTTCTGCTAAAACCTAGGCCTTTGCCTCTTCTTTAATAATGTTTTAGTGTTAATAAGCTAGAAAGAGTAATTGTTTATCTGTCCACTTCAGCTTTGTGGTACGCCTCTTTTTGTACTGTTCATTGTTGTAATTCACATATCTGATATCTTTTCTGGTATGAAATATTGGTTGGGTTATAAATATCTTACAAAGTGTCCAAGTGTAAATAAAGCCTTGTGGCTGTTTAAAAAGATGTTGGACTGAATCTAACTTCCCTTTAGAAAAAAAAAAGTACCTTTTAAATGTACAGACATTTGAAAGCAAAAGAAGAGACCAACATATTTCAGAGCAAAGAGCCGACAGTTCCACAGATTTTGCATAGTAAGGAGGCCATGAAAACAAAAGGCAGCTGAAAACTTTCCCCAAAGTGGAATTTACTAATGTACCCAAACAACTTCAGGAAAATGTTGCTCTATCATTTCAGTGAAATGGTGTACATATTTACTTTTCACACAAATAGATCTGGTTACAAATTTGAGTGGGAAAAATGTCAGTGGGATGATAAAAACGAGACAAAAATTGAGAACTGTTGTCTGAAAAGAAAGTGGTAAAATAATCCAGACTAAAAGCACCCCCAAAATCTATAGTAATAGCATCATCATGGCAAATGACAGACTCAGAGAATGATAATGAGAGGAATCAAATGGTGTTTATAGAAAGAGCAAGATACAAAGAAATTGTGGGGAAATGATGGCTCTCACATATTTAAAATGCAATCTAATATTCAAGCATATAACAGAAGGATACTTTCCAGAAGCACAGACTGAATCTGGAAATTAAAAATTCATATCAAGTCAAGGAGAGAGTAGAGCTGGGGATAGAGCTCAGTGGCACCATGCTTGCCTGAGAAGCATAAGGCCCTGAATTCAATTCCTGGTACTGAAAAAACAACATGGCAGTAGTTGCCTATAAACTGTGACCAGGAAGGTTGAAGCAGGTGAATTTCTTGAGACTTGGCAATTCAAGATCATGTTGGGCATTGTAAAGAAATCCATATCTCAAGGCAAGGAGGCCTCTGTTCCTTCAGATACAGATCCATCCTCCTCAGTTCCCCTTTGTACCATCCAGGTGCTGAGCGACCGTAGGGCTGGTGTTCTACACCATAGGGTGTGCAACTGCTGAACCAGTTCAGCTGAGTTTCTCTTACTCTAGTTAACACAATCAACCAACCATCACCAGGGATGAGTTTTTTTCTCTCTGGTCAAGGCTGGTTTTGAACTCCTAGACTTAAGTAATTCCCCTGCCTCAGCCTTCCTGTAACTGGAAGGAAGCACAGCAGCATGCTCTAACATATGTGGCTAAAAGTAGAGTTTGACATAAGCAAAAATTAAAAGAAGTATAAATGCAAATGTCTCTCTTCAAAGAGTTTGTCACTAAACACTGCCTAAACTTAAAGCTTCTAATTTCTTAATGTTTTTCATAACTCCAAAGGGCTTCTCTAGTAATAAATACTACATTTCATTTAACTAAGGGACTGTTCATTATGAAGGTCACTATTATGTTTTGTGTCACTAATAAGAAACGATCCAGGCTACAAATGAACAGTGACATATTGCTAAGACTCCCATGACTACATGCATCATTCTGATTTCAAATAGCTTAGAATGTGAAAAAGCACAAGTCTATATTTTATGTAAACACCATATTTCGCTTGGGAAATAAGTACCTAAGTAAGGTTCAAATATTCATTAAGATTCACCTACTTTTACCTCTGCACGTCTCTCTCCACAGAGATATGTCTGTAATTGTCACCTAGGTAGTTATGCAACTCAGTGTGTCCATTTGTATTTGATGCAAACATATATGTGCATAACATTTCTATTATCCTTGTTTCTTTGTCCCATCCTTACAATGTTTGTAGCAGGCAGCTATATAAGGCATATGAATACCATTATTCTTAAGAAAGGTGGTTCAACTGAATTGTTGATTAGACTGGCTTAGGATCCACCTCAGGAGTTAGTAAAGTGCACTTCTGGATGTGTCTGGGAGAGTTATGAAGGCCTGACCCTGGTGCCTGGGTCAATATTCTGACTTTCTCTGTGCCAACGTTGCTTTGGAGTCTACAACCATGGACTTAATCCCTCGCAGCTGTGAGCTGTATTCTATCTTTCTTCTTTTAAGTTATGTGTGTTGGGTATTGTGTCTCATACACAGGAAAGCTGACTAATATATCAGTAAAATTCCTTTTTATACAAATTACCATGCCAAAATATATCCTGTCCTATGCTTTGAAAGGATTGTCACATTATTTTTGAATAAATGTGAAAACTCCTTACCTAACTTGATGTTTGGTCAAATGATACATATTTTACCACTTTTTGACTCATACTTCCCTCTCTCCCTTTCTATCTCTGTCTCTAGCTCAGTCTAGGTCTCTGTCTCTCTGTCTCTCTGTCTCTCTGTCTCTCTCTCTCTCTCTCTCTCTCTCTCTCTCACACACACACACACAAACACTTATACATACCTGCAACACAGTTTTGTTTCACAGTCTGTCTGCCAATGTTGCAGGCTTCTAAAATGCTGACAGACATTTTTATTGGTTCACATTCTTACTGATAAATGGAATTCAGTTATATGACAGATTATAAGGTTTTTTGGCCCAGGCTTGACAATCACTTTATTGCTTCTGAGGAATATTTGTCACGTGATTGCTGTGAATGATAGGTAGCTGATGATATATCTATTCTAGGAGCAATTTTAATAATGAGTATACAAAAGATTATTATTATTAATCTACACAAATTGAAATTTGAGGCAAACAAAGGGTGGTATAAAGGAGAATCATGGAATTCTAGTGTGCATGCTAATTACAAATGTGTTTCTGAGCAATTTGTTTAATTTATCAAAACTCAATAATATCATCTATAAAGTCACTGTTGTAAATAATAATAAATATATGAAAATATTAACCACAGTATTTGACATATATAATTAAAAAGCTGTATGTATATGAACTTTTGTGTAAATGAATAAAAACCAGTATGATGAACTGAAATAGGACAGGTGGTGAGGAAGGGTAATCAAACATCCTCAGCCCTGGCAGGCTATTGTAAAAAGCCCTGGAGTGCAGTGGATCCTTGTTATGAATCAGATCCAGATGTTCCCCAAAGTTTCTGATGGTCATAGGTGGGACTTTTCAGAGGTCGCTTGTTCTAGGATACGTGACACTAAGGTCAAGGATGTGACTCTGGGATTGATTCATGCTGGAACACTAGGATTAAGGCTGCCCCACTAGGATATAAGGGACAGAAAGATGGTCACTGCTTGCTTATCACTTGCTGTTTTTTGTCTTGCTGGTCTACTGCTTTCTACCTGTCATAACCTATTTCTCCTCTGCAGTACCTCCTGTCAAAACATCTTGTCTTGAAGCCAGCCAAGTATGAAAGGGAACCTTTACAAACTGTGAGCCAAATAAACCTTTCCTCCTTTACTTTGGTGAGTATTTCTCCCTAACAAGGAGGAAAGTAAGATGAAAGCTTCATCTGGAAGAAAGACAGAGGTGCATAGATATCAGAGACAGGCTCAGCTTATCAGTTCTCACTTTCTTAGGGTCAGCGTCTCCAGCCATCCTCCTCCTGTGACAGAGGCCCAAGCTGTCAGGACCGTGGGGCTCTGGTTCTCAGAGAATGTAACTACAAAACAGCCCCAGAAGAAAGTGGTATCTGCAAGGTTATCTTTCTCGTTTCTTAATTTTTAAAATCTTTATTAGTACCTGTTTATACTACATAATAATTATATTCACTGTAGGAAATTGATACATGTATGTAAAAAATTTTAAATGCAAAATTCCTTCTCAAAATTTATACCCAAACTCTAACAACATGCAATATAGAAAACATGTGCAAAAATTTAGTGTGAGAAAGAAATTAAAACTTAAGACCTTATGGCAAGAATTGAAATATGTACATTGTAAAATCATAAATAAATCCTGAAAGTTGTATTATTTAAAATATGTTCATGTCCATGAAATAAACGAAAGTAAGTAGATAGAAAATCTATGCAACAAAAAATGAAAATTAGAACAATTCAAATGAGTACTCTAAAAGTTTATTTTTTCATTAACATTCTAATGTGCAATTAAACTATTCAGAAATCATCACCCTTGACTGCGGTGTTTTAATATTAAGCTTATGGAAGGTGATATAGAGAGATCTGTGTACAAACTCCAGCCTCTCGTTTTGTCCTCTGTGACTTTGCAGAACTACCTGCCCTTGACTGCTGTTTCCTTATTAGCATATTATTAAAAATACTAAGTCAATGGAGGACATTGGAGATTAGTCAGTGAGTGTATTTTATCTTCATAGCAGCCCTGTATTCGCTTTAATGTTAAATTTAATGCTTAGTAATTGACAGTATTTAGCTTTGAAATGGGCTTTTACATTAGTTATCCTGTATTTATTATTTAGTTAATAGACAAACTCATCAATGAGTGCATGAGTGCATGCCTAACCAATGCTAAAACATCTTTCTCTCATGAAAAGAAATCATCAGAACAAAATCTAGCATCCCTGATGACCACTGGCCTCATTTGAGGGTTCACAAACCACTCTTGATCACAAGATCTGCGAGGCAGATGTTTGCTCACACCCTGTAGCTGCTGCTTTTTGTGCACACGGTGTTTGCTCCTCACTGAGCTCTGAAATTCCAGGAGGAAGGCTGGAGGATAGAGACGGGACATCCAGTGGGTTTAACTCAGAATGAAGCATTCACAAGGAATATTGAATAAAATCCTTCCATAAACAAATAGGTAGACATCTTTGTGTTTGTCAGGTTGCACTTAGAATATTAACTACTTCTTAGATATCAAAAATAGTCTGGAAAGTGGTTCTGAAGAGTTGCACCACACAAGTTGGTAAAGTTCTGAAATTTGCAGAATAGATGTGGTATTTTTTCATTTTATTTACTAGTTTTTATTATAGAATTTTGCAAAATTAAGACACATATCTATATTTCCCTGAATGATGTAACAATGTTTATCTGATATTTATGTTCATTTCATTTTATTTCCACATGAATTTACTGTCAGCATTCATAATGAATGGTTCTTGAATTCAAAATATTGTAGCTCGTTTTTCACATCTAATACACATTTTAAAAAAAGATTTAATTGGTTTTATTGGTACATTATATACGTATTTCAAACTTAAAGGAAAAGTTTTCATTTTAATTTCCCTTAAAACACTTTTGTACATCTCTGGGCCAAAAGGCTACTTGTATTGCATTAAATTATGAATAATTATTTGCATACTGAATATCTTTAATGTCATGATTAGCAAAGAACATATCAGAAATTATATGCATATATGTAGAATTTATAACATTAAAAGGTATATGAATATGAGTATTACTGAACGTAAAAAAGGGCAACATGTTCAGTGACACAAAAGAGCAGGAATGAATTGTATACAGTCCAAGTACAAAAACATGAAATCAATGTGCTGGAAGAGCCGCACTCAGTCATGGCTGAGGGACGTCCGTCTTTGCCTCCTTCAGGTTCTGAGCTTATGTGACATCCCTTGTCATCTCATGGCTGAGAGGTAAAACACTCCTGCCCCGGACTGGCCTCTTTGCATTTGTCTGTTTGTTCAAGTCTCCTCTTCCTATAAAGACAGCCGTCATGCTCAATAATGGCTCCCTTGAATGACCTCGCTTTAGCTTGATTTCCTTTGGGAAGACTTGACCATAACATTTTGAGATGGTGAGACTTAGAACATCAACGTATCTTTTTGTTCTAGCACAATTAGACTCCTTGTAGCATCTAGCTAAAGGCCGAATAGAAGGTAAAAATACTTTTCATAGAAAGATGGAGTTAACTACTCAGTAAAAAAGTCGATGATTTTAGATATTTATAAATGTTATCATTTTACTATAAGCCAGTTTAATTGGAGCTTAAGTACAATTGAAATATTAGCTACCTTTGTGTCTTTTAACTTCTAAAGGAAATACATATGGTTTATACGTATGTGTGTGACACCTGAAACTAATTATACAAAAATACATTTGCCATCAATAAGCAGAAGTCTTTACTATCCTCCTGTACTCTCAAAGGAGAAAATGTACTTTGCAAAAGGGATATTTTTCTCTTTTTAGAAATGAAATTACTAAGGACTCGGATTGGGCAGGCATGGTGCTGAGTGTCTCTGTCCCACCTGAACAGCGCTCATATTCTGACTTCTCACAGAACCGTAATGCAAGACTCAGGCCTGGAGTCCGCATCTATGCAGTAAGTGCTGGGGTTGTGCTGGGACCTATGCAGAGGCCTAAGGGTTAATGATATCAGAAAGAAAACCCAAGAAGTAATCACTTGTTAAGGGATCTAATGGTAGCAAGAAAGATACTTGCAACAAGCAGATATTAACTCAGAAATTACATCAAAAACATTAACAATAGCAAAATATTCAAAAATGAAGAAAACTCAAAAAAGACCCGAACCCAGAACTCCCAGTCTTCAAAGGGAAAACTAGGGATCAGTGAAACAGACTATCCTGTAATACAACCACCTAGACTACCCCGAACTGGCCACAAAAGAGGATGTGGCAAAAATGAAATCAGAAATAATCTCTCAGATAACAGCACAGATGATGATCAGGGTGAATGACACAGATAAAAATAAAAAGAGGGTCTCAGGAACATGGTGAAGTCCCAGCACGGAAAACAAATGAAATCCAGTAAACACATTCAAACAGAAGCTTAAGATATTGAAAGCTCCACTGAGAGCTTATATAATAGAGCTAGTGAATCTGAAGACAGAATTTCAGACATAGAAGACACAATTGCAGTTAGTGACTAGGAGAGGAATGATTTCTTAAAAATAGTATGGGACAATGAGACATCAATCCAGCAGCTGTTAGATGGTGCAAAAAAGGTATAATTTAAGACTGAATGGAATAAATGAAGAAACAGGAGAGAGTGCAAGTGACATTAAAAAAAAAAAACTGTTCACAGATGTAATGGCAGAAAATTTCCCAAGGAAGAGAAAAGAATTTGACATACAGATCAATGAGGCGTACAGCAGTCCAACTAACCATGATAAAACAAAGCAAAACAAAACGAAAGACTCCTAAACATGTAATAGTCACAATACTAGAATCTTAACAGGAGACAAAATACTGAAAGTAGTTAGAGAAAAGAAACAAATCACATGCAAAGGAAAGCTCATCTGAATTACGACAGACTTTGTAGAATAAACCCTCAAATCAAGGAGGGCCTGAAGCAAAGTATCTCCAGGCCTAAAAGAAAACAACTTTCAATCAGATTGATGTTTCCTGTAAAACTATCCTTCAAAATTGATGGGAAATAAGGTATTTCTATGACAAAGACTATCTGAGAAGCTTCTTTAGTACTAAGGCTGTTACAAAAATTCTAAACAATATTCTAGAAAAACACAGTGAGTCTCACAACTCCATAAGGCCTAACAGAATGAAGCCACTAGGTAAGACAAGAAATTAAATGGCAGGGAGGGGGGAATAATAGTAAAAGAACCAGTTACAGAAAATATTATGACAAGTCAGCATGTATCAGTTTTAACCATCAATGTTAGTGGCTTCAATTCACCAATTAAAAGGAACAGACTGGCAGAAGGGCTCAAGAAGCAAGATCCAACAATATGCTGTGTTCAAGAAACACATTTAATTGGAAAAGAAATCCATAGAATGAAAGTAAAAGGATGGAAAGCAAATCAGAAACCACAAAAAACCAGAAGTGGTTATCTTATTTGCATACAGATTCAACTTCAAACCAAAACTAATTAGGAGAGACAAAGAAGGTCACTGCATTCTCATATAAGGCACATTCCAAGAGAAAGAGATGACTATCACAAATATATCTGGTATATTTATATATACAAATATATTTTCTTTATATTTTATTATATATGTAAATATATATTTAAATATATAAATATATTTAAATATATAACATGCATAATACATAATAGACACACACATATATGTATGCACCAAATGCTAGAGCACCCAACTATATACAACAAATATTAGTGGACGTGAAGAGCCAGATAAACACTATCACTATACTAGTGGGGCACGTCAACATCCCACTGTAACAAATAGATCAACTAGACAAAAATATCACTAATGAAATACTAGAACCGAACCAAACTTTTGAACAAATGAACTTAATAAACTTCTACAGAATACTCTACCCCACAAAGTCAGAATACACATTCTTCTCAACTGCACACTGGTTATTCTCAAAATAAATCACGTGTTAGTTTACAGAATTTATTGAAGTAAATTCAAAGGAATTGAAGTTATCCCCTGTATACTATCAAACTATAGTGCCTTGAAATTGGAGATCAATAGCAAAAGAAATTCCAAGAACTTCATAAACACATGGAAGTATAAAGGAAGTATATATAATATACTGTATGTGCATATATACACACACACACACACACATATATATATATATACATATATACATACATATATACATACACACATATAATAACACTGTCCTTAATAACCAATGGGTCACAAACAAAATTAAAGAAGTTAGTTTCTATAATTAAATGATAATACCAATACAACATACAGGAATCTATGAAACCCAATGAAAACAGTGCTATGAGGAAAATTCATAGCAGGGACACCCACACTAGGAAAACAGAGTGATCTCAAATAAACAAACCCATTATTGAACTTCAAGTTTCTAAAAGAAGAAAAGCAAGACAAAATCCAAGCTCATATAAGGGAGGAAATTATAAGGATCAGAGGAGAAATAAATGCAATGGAGACTAAGAAAATGATACAAAAAAATCAGTGATTTGAAGAATTGGTTCTTTGAAAGAAAAAACCCCCCACAAAGTTGGCAATTGGCCAACCTTATCAAAAGAACAAAAAAAGGAAGGTAAAGTTACCTTCAGGACAGACTCATAAATGAAATAAATAGGTCATAGCTCTGTAAATATCATACCTTTTCTCTGGTATGAGAAAGTGAAGATGTAAATGAATTCTAGACTATATGGTAGATATTGTGAAATAGAAAATATTCAAAGGAACATAGGGTGTAGGGGTAACAAGGGGAAGAAAAATATGATGGTAAATGAAAAAAGGGAAACAAAGCTTATGTATATGGGTGGGGGTTGTAGGGTGGGTGGGGTTATGGGAAAAATGAGAATTAAATTGTGTCTAAATACATATGTGTCCATATATATATATATATATATGTGTGTGTGTGCGTGTGTGTGTGTACCAATAAAGATTCAAATTAAAAAACAATCCAAATCCACATAGTTATGAAGGAAAAGGGTGAAATCACAACGGATCCAGCAGAAATCCATGGATACCTGGCACCTACTTTAAAAACAACATGGAAAACAGAGAAGAACTGGACAGATTCCCAGACACATACGAACACATGAAGATGAACGAAGAAGGTATAAAAATGCTCAGCACCCCATATCAATCAGTGAAAATGAAAATGTAATTAAAATCCTACCGATGAGCCTAAGGAAACATAACTGCGAATGTGGAGGGACCCTAGGAAAGAACACGGTGGGGGGGGAGCAAGAGGGTTCAAGTGAAATGTGGGAGGAAGAGGAGGAGAAGGAGGAAGAGGAAGAAGAGGGAAGAGGGGAAAGTGAAGGAGAAGGAAGAGGGCAGGAAGAGGAAGAGGGGGATAAGAAGGGGGAGGGGATCCAGAAAGTCCTAAAAATGTTTACATGTAATCAATATGATTTTACTCCTTTAATACAGGTCACCTTAAGTTTTTCTTTTACTTGGGTGACATTGTGGAGGCTTTTTTAGGTTTACAGTATTTTTGTAAAAAGATGTCCAAAAGTTTAATACTGCTCTGTAGACATGAGAAGCAGTGCTTGCCAAACATTAAATATACTATGCTTGTGTAAAATAATAGATTACAGGTCTCATATAAGAGAAATTAAAATGTGAAAAATTCAACATGTTTTTCTCAGATGACATCAGAAGGCACCTTGGAAGGAGGCTGGGCTCTTAGAAACAGACAATAAATTTGTTGGCAAACATGACTGATGAGAGTTAGCGTCAGCTGCTCGATTTGTTTAATCTGATCTATTTTAGATGGAGAATTGGCTTGCTCATCTGCATACCTCATAGTTTTGCTACAAGGTCATGAGAAAATTGATGCATAAGATACATAAATTATGACAGCTGTTATTGTACAAGTAGGTGGTGCTAAGTTATACTTCGAAATTGTTACTTTTCCTATAAAATGATGCACCAATTCCAAAGCAAAGACCTCATGTCCTATGAGTTTTTTCATTCCACGGGGATTGTTTTGATATATCAAGATCTATTCATTGAAAACTTTCAAACGGTTTGAGATTCTTGATGGAAAATGCAAATTTAGCAAAGATTTTAGAAGGAAAGCAAAATGTGATTGGTTTACTAAACAGAATACTTGAAAATCTTAGAATTGTCTTTACATAGCTCATCTGATGTAGACTATATGAAAAAATATCCATTTTAGAAAGATAATAATGCCAGTATCTTATATATTATACACAAGTCATTTTGTGAGCAGGAACAACTAGAATAGCATATATTTCATGCTTACAATGTAAACTTTATGAGAATTCTGTGTAGTATAAAAGGTTGAGTACCAGATACTTACAGCTGTTTTCATGTGGAATAGGAAAGGCGATGTAATCTATTAGCAACAAGAATATGACAGTGTAACAATGCTCAGAAACATCCAAAAACACACACAGGAAGTTATCAAAATGCTGCTGCAAAAGCAAAACTGATTTGAAAATGTGTAGAAACAGACTTTTTTCTGACAATATTAAAAACAAAACATAACAGATTTCACAAAGGATTAGTTTCAAGATCATAGAAAGTAAATAGTAATAAATGAATCATCAAATCTTGACCTTTCCAAGTTCTGTTGATTAAAATGCAACTTTATATTTAGCAGACAGTCCACTTTGGAAATAAATTCCTCCTTTAATAATTCTTCTGGCAAATCCCAAAGTTTACCACTAAATGACTGCTGACAGAAACGACACATATGTACAATGTGATTGTGACATCATGTCCAGAAGAAACTGATTTAGGCCTGTAGACATATTTTTATCTCATAGAAAATTTTAATAATAGTGTCATTCATATAAATGATGCTTTCTATGTTTCTCCATTCTGACTGGTAAATACCTGTGTGCTTACAATAAATTTGTTCATTTTTGGTCAGCTATGCGTGAGTCTAAAAAAATCAACTTATATCCTATATGGATTTGAGTAATTCATTCCAGTAGGTCTTTTTAATACCTTTTAGTTCGATAGAGGAAATATTTATTCAATCCTTATATAACATGTATTTATTGCTCTTCAAAGAAAGATAGCGTTTCTTCAAACTAGCTTCTGTCACATATTAGCTGTGTGCTTTAGGAGTTTTTTTTCACATATATGCCTCAAATTTTAGGTGAAATAATTATATACTATATTTATCTTGGAGGAATAAGATAGTAAAGTTAAATATTCTAAACATAGAAATATGTCTAGAAAAGCTGCATATTTTCTTCTTTGTTTAAAATTTGCATCAAACAATGGGCAAAGCTCTGAGTATTTAAAACATAGAACCTCAGTTCCCAGGAGTCTCAGGCTTGTGTTCAAACATAACCAGCAAGAATATAACGTATATTTTTTTCATGGAGTCGTCTGTTGATGAGCACAAATTGATTTCATATCTTGGTGACTGTGCATAATGTTCAGTAGAATGTTATGCAGCCTTATGAGGTGTCTTCCCTTGTATGAGTGTGGCTGGACACAGAGGACATTATGGTTCGTAGGTCCGATGCAGAAACACAAATGCTTTAAACTATTAATGTTTCCAGATAATATTAAAGGGAATGGACAATTGTTACCCCTATGTTAGTTGTGTGAACTCTAGAATCTGTTGTAGGACAGTGTGACTGCAGTTAACAATATGTTACTACACACTTCAAATTGTAAATGGTCAGACCTCATGCTACATGATTTTTGTGGTGTTTTGTTTTATATCGTGTGGTGAAGTCTCTCTCCTGTCCAGGCTGGGCCTGAGCTCGTGGGCTCGGGCCGACACCCCACCTCTCTTCAGCAGCTGAGACTCCCGATGTGCACCACCTTGCCCGGCTCATGTTTAATGTTTTAAACACACACACACACACACACACAGACATGTACACGTGCGTGCGCACACACACACACAATTCCAAAAAATGAAACAGCATAAAATCTAAGGAGTTTTTGTTTATTGCTTCTCCTGGGTGATGGTCACACAGGTGTTTGTAAATGTCCAAAATAATCAAAATTGAATTATTAACATATTTAATGTATGTAAAGTTCTTTATACATTATTATTTAAAACTGTTTAGAAACAAAATAGAGCCTTAATATGTTAGGGGAACTGAGAGAAGAAAGAACAGGAAGGTGAATTCTTCTGCATTAGTTCCACGGTGATGGACACTTCCTGCTGCATCCCTGCTGGGCATTGTGTCTCTGTCTTTTTTTTTTTTTTTTTTTTGAGACAGGGTCTCGCTTTGTAGTTCAGGCTGGCTCTGAGCTCACTATGTGGCCCAGGCAAGCCTTGAACTCAGCAGTCCTCCTGCCTCTGCCTCCCGAGTGCTGGGATTAAAGGCGTGAGCCACCACGTCCGGCATTGTGGTATGCGGTGTTGTTGGTGGGCGTGTCTCCACGTCCAGCATTATATGTGGTTACCAGGGATCGAACTCAGGGCCTTGCGCTTGCGAGGCAGGCGCCGGAACCACTGAGCTAACCCTCCATGTCTATGTCTTTGACGGGCATGTCACACACAGCTCAGTTACTCTCTGGCTTTTCTTCCTTCTTGCCCTGTCCAACGCCTTTATATTTCCAAAGCATTAATTAACCTGGAATTCTTAATAATCCTTACTTGTTACTCAGACTTTAGACTTCGCTTTGAAACTATCAGGTTTTCTATCCAATGTCCTATTTGCAGTGGAACTTAAGGAAATATCAAAAAGTATAAAGTATCATTTTCTAACAGAATCCTTGATATTTCCTTCGAAGTTTCCTCATTCTTTCAGTAAACAGTACTTGTTATGTGACTCGATCCAGTCAAGGGACTGACCTGTCTTCATTTCATTTTATTAGCACCTACATCACAACCACTACCCAGACCAGACAATCACTCCCAGAAGGGTATCTGCAATATCTTCATTTATTAACAAGCTCTCTGCTGCCACCAGAATACAAACACGTGTCGTTTTATTGCTTTTTCTATGGTAGGCACTTTCTGTGTTTATTCTTCTATTGCTCCTCTCCACTCCAAAATCCTCTAAAGAAGGACTGATCTCTCGGAAATGTAAGTTACATCAAGGCACAACTTCCTATTCGTGTTATTTTCCGTTGAGTTTGTAATAAAGCTCCAGAGGCATCACTTGGCAAATACGAATGAGAATGACTTGGTTTCTATTTTCCCTTGCACTTCATTTACATGATTTATTCATGCAAAAGTGACACACTGTAAGTATGGGGCCCTTAGCACAGAAGTTTGTTTCAGTGTTAGGACAGGAGCTTTCAGTTTCCTACTTTTTGAATGAATTTTTTTTCCCACAAACATCTGCTTTGGGAGAACGTCCACTAACGTATGAAGCACCCCCTAAGAAATATATGGGTGGGCCTGGGGTCTCTATCTCCTTTCGTCTCAAGGTGCAGCTCTGAGCTGAGTCTTAGCTGTTGGGGTTGAAGTGGACAGATGCTGGCGAGGTGTAGGTGGTCTCCACGAAAGGAAAGGGAGAGGCTTTCCCCTTCTGAAGATCGGAATAGCACGCCGAGCATGTTTTCGGGAAAATGTGGATGTGTTGAATCCAGACGGAACAGTAGCAGAATGAAGGGGTGTGTGTGGGCCTTGAAGGTGTATACACATACATGTTAAGAAAGTGTACACAAATACAGAACTTAAGAAAGCCTGCTAAAAACTAAAGGAATAAATGAGTTCTAAAAGTAATGGTTATTAACTTCTAGACTTTTATTAGGATGATGAACTGCTGATGTGTGTATGTATATTTTTGGCACTTTCTCTATGTCTGTCTTTCAGTATCTCTCTCTTCCTTTCTGTCTCCCTCTCATTACTTGGCCATTTTTGCTATAGTATTTTATCCTAATGTTTACTAATACAGCCTTGGTATTCTCTTCCATTTCTGAATCTGGTCTACTTTTTCACATTTTGCTGTAGTTGTTTGCTAGATGCATTTCTCTTCTCTATGAGCAAAAGCTTCACAAAGACAGGAACTTCTGAAGATTTGCTACCTTTTACATACATGCTGTTATTTGAGTCAACAGTTCACAGTAGGCGTACAATACATATTTTCGAATGTCTAGAAGAACTGGAATAAAATAATAATTTAATCGATACATTTAAATGATTATTACATTCCTTCATACTGAGGTCCCAGAAATATTCAAAAGAGATTGAACTGGTCTGCCATTCATAGGATCAGGACAGCTGAGGCAGCAGGAGACACCCCGCCCCCCAGGTATTTTCGCAGTGCAGCCAACACTAACGTGAGTATCATGAAGGTTTTCCCACCAACTCTGTCATTCCTCAGAATGAAGACTTTGCCTGCTGAGATACTCTGAGACTCATTAAGGAATCACTTATTGAGATACTTTGATCCAATACATGGGGCAATGGGATTGAAGAAAACAAACAAAAATCAACAGAGTGATAGTCCCACCACAGGGCTCTGTTCTTATAGATGGCAAAATCAGACATAAAAATAAGACCTGAGATAGGAATAACTCAGAGATATAAAAAAGGCCCCAGCAATTCACAGCTTGATGTGGTCTTGATGTGGTTTTAATATTTGAGTAACCTTCACAAAAAACATATTGTCAACATTTCTGGTTTGATCACTGTAGGAACCAGCATGCTCTTCCTCGGTGAAATTCATATATTTATCAGTAACTACAAAGAGGGCCCCTGGGTTTTGAAACTCTGTAAAGACAGTGAGGGTTACTGATCATACGTTAGGATGAACCTTATGAATTTCCTAAACTGGAATAAACAAGTGCATGTGGTGGAAGATAATTGACAGACCGTATTCTATGTGATTTTCTGATGATGCAGGATTGGAGAAACCTTTGGCTAAAACTGGGTAATAAAACAGTCTCATCTTGTTCCTTTTTGGAATATCCTGGGGTTTTTTGTTTGTTTGTTTGTTTTCCTATTCAACAAAATGTCACCAACAGTTGTATCTTCCAAACCAAATTCTCTGTCTATGTTGTCTGCCCCAAATCACTGTATCTTGACTGTTAGCTAATTACAACTCTGGAATAATGACACAGAATTATTTTAATCCTCTGGACCATTCACGGTAATATCAGAGCCCAAACAGTCTCACTGCTTTTCAGTGTGTATTCTACAAAGTTTTTATGATGTGACTTTGGTATTTTTTTTCCTCTTTCACTCTGCACTAAATAAAAAGAGTTTTGAGTGTGCATCTCTGTCACTTGGGAGAAAAGAATGATCTCTTGCTTGTCATCAAAGACAAAAAGAACTGTTGCACTTTATAAATCTCTCTGATCCTACTTCTTTCCAAATAATACTATTAGATCTTCTCAGTGCTGATAATTTACATGGTTTAACTCTATATCTTGTAACTATTCCTGATTATTTGAATGACTAAGTATAAATATATATGAACATGTTGGGTCATAGATTTATGGAAAATTTGAAATCATATAAGAGTTGGTGGGTTAGCAATCTTTATTTTACCATATTGTATATCCCATCACAAATTTTTATGTTAAAAACTTAGCCTACCTCAATTTACATTTGCAAATTTCATATAAGACCATGATTATAGCTTTATATAAACTGGCAGTACTAATAGATGGCCCAAGACATCATTTGCATCAAAGGAAATAAAATCTCCGGCTCTTTACAGGGAGGGGTAAGAAAGAGCTCACTCAGGCATATCTATGGTCCACCAAGTACGTATACAAACTTTTCCACAAAGTGTGAGCTCATCACCACAGTTGAATCTTGCCATCTCCAGAAGCCCAGGTGTCTAAGAGCTATCTGAGCTGTCACACTGCTGGGATAGGGCAGAACTGAAGGAGCTAAATTCTAGGGGAGTGAAGTCATCAAGAGGATGCTTTGAAGTGGACACTGAGACCCTCAGTCCTTCTCTCTATTTCCTAGTCACCGTGAGGTAAGCAGGCTTCCTCTGGCCTGCTCTCTGGACATGACCCACTTCTCTCTGCATCATAGGCCCAGAGTGACAGGGCCACTCGACTATGGACATCAACCACACAAAATCATGAGCCAACATATTTCTTCCTTCCTACAGTTAATGACTCCCAATGACACATCAAATAATTGAATAACACATTCATAGAATGTATATTTTGAAATTTAACTCAATAATTGTAGACTACTTAAAAAACCCTCCAAATAAGCATTTAATATTTATAATATAATAATTGTATGTAAAAGACTTTTTAGTATATGAATGTTCTGATGTATATATTAAATCATGCTATGCTGTGAATTCAAATGCAATTGTGTATTATTTGAATCAAGGAATAAATATATTTATTATCTCACCCCAAAACACTGTTGGGTAGAAGGTTTGTAGAAGGTCTTGCCTCTCAGTGTCTAATTATTGTCTTCCTGTGCACTGAGAGTGACAATACTCTTTCAGGAATCACAACTAAAGTTAGAAACTTAATTTCAAGTGATATCAAAAACTGTTCTGATAGCACTTTCATTTTTAATATAAACTGGAACTTGTGA
>PVIC010014527.1:11430-36523 GCA_004025085.1 Thryonomys swinderianus | reverse complement strand
GCAAGCTTTCATTCTCCTTCATCATTCCCTGGAGCTCTGCTTGAAGCTGTTTAAGAGGTTCCATTGCTTCTGCTAACTTGGATTCAATCATCTCACTGATCTCTTCTTTAATGAAGTCATTCAGTGAGGACAGTATCTCTGTTTTTATCTCAGAGATGAGTTCTGTTTTCCATTTTACTAGATGTACTTTAGTTACCATCTCCAAGAGTCCTGGTGTTTGAGTTTCAGTTTGCCCTATTTCCCTTTTCTCTGAATTTCCCTGTGGTGGTGATCTTTGTGTCTGGTTTTTTGTGTATTTTCCCATTTCTACTTTTTCTTTGTTTTTAATGCTCTTCTTTGACTGATGACAGGACAGTGTTTGTTGTAGGTCTCTTTCTATTATCTGGGGCCCCTTGGAAGCAGCACTTTCCTGGTGGCTCCTCCTTGAATCTGTAATAACCCTTGAGAGTTCTCACTCCTGACACATCATGGTAGGTATTTGAGCAGAACAATCACATCATGTTTGTTACCATAATACAATAAATGCCAATATCAGTATTTAACACAGTAAATAAGACAAAAAAGGTTTGTTAGATTCTATACTGGATACTTTGAGCTTATGAGTTACCTCTATGTCTGACTCCTCACTGCACAGCTCCGGGATACAGTGTGCTGCTGGGCGGCCTTCAGTCCACTGGAAATGGACTGCACCCTGCAGCCGGGTCCGCGTGCTGCTCACTCAGTCCGCCGGAAGCATGGTATGGTGGGCTCGGAATTGCTGGGTCCGGTCTGCCCGCTGCTCATTCCTCAGTCCTCTGGAAACACGGCATGGCGGGCCTGGAGCTGCTGGGTCCGGTCTGTCTGCCACAAGTTCCCCAGTCCGCTGGAATCACGGCACGGCGGGCCCGGAGGTGCTGGTTCCGGTCCGTCCGCCGCAAGTTCCCCAGTCCGCTGGAATCACGGCACGGCGGGCCCGGAGCTGCTGGGTCCGGTCCGTCTGCCGCAAGTTCTCCAGTCCGCTGGAATCACGGCACGGCGGGCCCGGAGCTGCTGGGTCCGGTCCGTCCGCCGCAAGTTCCCCAGTCCACTGGAATCACGGCACGGCGGGCCCGGAGCTGCTGGGTCCGGTCCGTCCACCGCAAGTTCCTGCAAGAGGATTTATTAGGTTGGTTTATGGGATCAGAGATGGTGTAGTGCACTGTGGTTGATAGCTCGCAGTGGAGAGTTGCAGTAAGCTGCTCAGCCCAAGAAGCTGGAAGCTCAAGATGAGAGATTAGCATCAGTCTTGGAAACAACCATCAACAGATAAATGGATAAATAAAATGTGTTTTTTATGTATAATGGAGCACTACTCTGCTTTAAAGAAGAATAAACTTAAGAGACTTTTTTTAGGTAAATGGATGCACTTGAGACTACTTTTAAGTGAAATAAATTGGACATATATGTTTAAATAATGCATTGCTTCTCTTGTGTGAGAAACTGAAAGTGCAGATATGGACCAAATTTCATGATAGATATTGGGAAATAGGAAGAAAATGTTTAAATGTGAAGGGGATCAGGGTGGGTTGGAGGAGAGAGGAAAGGAAGGGAAAAAGGAATAAAAACAAAAAATGTAAACAAAGCTTTTATAAATGGGAAAAGGTGGAAGGAAGGAAAGGTGAGTGGAGAAAAGAAAAAAGTGAAGGTATACTTTTTACAGATACAAATTCTCTATAATTAATGTGATCACTATGTATATCAGATAAAATTAAGAAAAATGAGGTAGAAATGTTAATTGCCCTGATTTGATTAGCACATATGGTAAACATGTATTGAAATATCATCCTGTACTACTCAAATATATACAGTTATTTCATGTTAATCAAAAACTTAAATTTCAAGGAGATGGAAATGTTCAGTAATCCAATTTGATCATTATACACTACATACATATTATTGAATTAACACACTGTACCTTATACATACACGATGAAGGTGATAAAGCAAAATAAAAAATAACTTGTAGAATGGACTACAGATGAAGAAAAATTAGTGTCTACTGAAACAAAAGCTATAAAACAGGACTGGATTCTATAAAAAGGAAACATATAGAAATCTGAAAAGAGCTCTTGGAAAATAAAAAGATGATAATTGGGATAAAAAACTCAGTTAAAAGGTTAGAAGATAAAGATGATTAAATAGACAATTAAAAAATATAGCCAGGCATGGTGGCTCATGCCTGTAATTCCAGCAGTCCGGAGGCAGAAGCAGGAAGACTGTTAAGTTTGAGGCTTGCCTGGGCTACATAGTGAGTTCAGGTCCAGCCTGAACTACAAAGCGAGACGAGAGAGAGACACAGAGAGAGAGAGAGAGAGAGAGAGAGAGAGAGAGAGAGAGAGAGAGAAAGAGAGAAGGAGAAGAGAAGAGAAGAGAGGGAGGGGAGGGGGGAGAGGAGGGAAGGGAGGGAGGGAGAGCCAAGGGAGAGGAGAGATCAGCTTCAAGAGGTGTATCATTTGATGGAGCTCCAGAAATGTCAAAGAGAAAAAATGAAGTATATAAATTCACTATGAAACAATTCAAGAAAATTTCCCTGAATGGACAAATACTGTTTTCCATCATGTCCAAGAAGAACCTAATACAAATAAGTGAAAATAGATGCTTATCATTGTGATATTTTAGACTATTGGGAGGAAGAAAAATAAAGAAATATTTAACCACAGGAAAAAGCATTTCATATGCAAAAGATCAGAAATTAGATTATTTTTGAATTACTTATGAAAAGATAGTGAAGCAATGTCTTTAAAATTTTGTTTTCAAATAGATTTTGGTAATTTCCCAGACTGGCCTTGAATTTGCTGACCCTCCTGCCTCAGCCTTTCAAGAAGCTGGGGTTACAAAATGTGTTACCTTCCCTTAAAGGAGAATGACTTTGTAATACAGAATTTTATAACCCAGACAAACTGTGAATTAAATAAAATATACTAAAGATATCTTCTACCAGACACAGGTCTTAGTTTCCCACATAACTGTTTTCAAGAACATAATTGGGGGATATCTTTCTTCAAAAGAAAGCAGTAGGGCCGGAGATTTAGCTCAGTTGTTCCGGCAACTGCCTCGCAAGCGCAAGGTCCTGAGTTCGATCCCCGGTAACCACATACAATGCTGGGCGTGGAGACTCACGCCCACCAGCCATCAATATCACATACCACAGTGCCGGGCATGGTGGCTCACGTCTGTAATCCCAGCACTCAGGAGGCAGAGGCAGGAGGATTGCTGAGTTCGAGGCTTGCCTGGGCTACATAGTGAGCTCAGGGCCAGCCTGAACTATGAAAGTGAGACCCTGTCTCAAAAAAAAAAAAAGTTAATTAAAGAAGAAGATGACATGGGTTGTAGGAAAATTCAGCATGGGAGAAACTCAAGGAGGTGATCCCCAAGTTGAATGTAAAGGGTGATAATCAGAGTGGCTATTGAATGCCAGATATAGAATGTATTCAGAACAAATTAGGGCTGTGATGTGGAAGACAGACATATTGAAAGCGGTTATCACCATTTTTCTTATTATTGTATCACTTTTTAAAGGTAATGATGGAATGTCCAGTTGAGTTTGGGTAAGATATTTATCTGTATGTGACTTATTTTGATAAAGTTCCAGCTTTTTTATGTTGTTTGTATCAGTTGAGATGATTCATTTTACCACTGTAAGCCTGTGTTTTGAGTGCCATGGCTTGTCTGAAGAGTAAATGAAAAAGAAGTGGCAATCCTTGAAAGACCTTGTGTTAGGAGAAGAAACAGGTGAGTAGAAGCAGTGAGGCACTTTTTGGAGATGTGGTAAGAAAATGTTTCAGGGGGAGAAGGAGCTCTTGAATTAGCTGTTATAATTTTGAATTTTAACTGTGTAAGTTTATTTTGATATCTGTGATATTCTCTGAACACACAGTAATAATGAAGGTATACCTCATATATGGCTGTATTTGCCTTCCTTTTTTTTAAAAAAAAAATCTGTGCTACTTTTTGGAAGTTGTGTGGAGATTCAGTGCTTGCTATTTTATGGGGCCAAGAGAAGTCAGTTGATACTTTCATTCTGTTAACTTTTGTGCACTGTTAATTTTTTTTTTTTTGTTTTGCTTTTGAGACAGGGTCTCGCTTTGTAGTTCAGGCTGGTCCTGAGCTCACTATGGTGCCCAGGCAAGCCGCCGCAAACTCAGCAATCCTCCTGTCTCTGCCTCCCGAGTGCTGGGATGACAGGCGTGAGCCACCACGCCCGGCACTGTGGTATGCGGTGTTGATTGTTGGTGGGTGTGTCTCCATGCCCAGCATTATATGTGGTCACCGGGGATCGAACTCAGGACCTTGCGCTTGTGAGGCAGGCGCCGGAACCACTGAGCTAACCCTCCGGCCCCAGCACTGTTAATTTTTATGTCTTTATTGTGTTTTTTATGTTATCCTTGTCTGTTTATGTTGCTATAACAAAATATTATTGAGTGGGTGGTTTTTAAAAATCCAAACAAATTTATTTCCTATAGTTCTAAAGGCCTAAGATCGAAGTTCTCACAGATTGAGTGTCTAGCGATGCCATATTTCTTGGTTCAGAGATGACTATCTTTTGGAGTATACCCATTGGTAGGAAAGACTGGGGGAAGTTTTTGTGGTTTCTTTTATAAGGACACTGATTTCATTCATGCAAGTTATACCCCTCATGACCTAATAACTTCCCAAAGTCCTCATCTTCAGCTACTGTCACACTGGAAATTAGGTTTCAATGTACAAGTGTGTGTGTGTGTGTGTGTGTGTGTGCGTGCGTGCGTGTATGTAGGGGGGCATAAACATTCTTTTTTTGCTATATGTAAGTAGCCCATAATGATGGATTTGTTTGTTCTCTTTTTCTCTTTCTCTTTTCTTTTCCATTCTTTCATTTTCCTTTTTCCTTTTCTCTCTTTCTTCATCCCCTCCTCAAGGAGTGATTTTTATTTAGTGTGACAATCTGGAACACTTACTTCATCAGTAGTAAATATTTAAAGCTTTTTTATTGTTTAACATAGAGTACTATCTTTTTGGCATTGCATTTCTTATGTGTTTTTTTTTAATTTGTTTGGGTTTAAGTTTATTTAGGTGTACATGATGATCACATTTATCTTTGGGGATTTGTACCTGTACATGATATATCTTGTTTCTTGTTTTTTTCTCCATTACCCTACCTTCCCTTCTTCCCTGCTTCTCTCCATATTTAAAAAACTTTGTTTCCAGGCTGGAGGTTTAGCTCAGTAGTTCCAGTGCCTGCCTCGCACGTGCAAGGTCCTGAGTTTGATCCCTGGTAACCACATACAGTGCTGGGCGTGGTGACTCACCCCCACCAGCAATCAATCCCACATACCACAGTGCCAGGCGTGGTGCTCACACCTGTAATCCTACAACTTGGGAAATAGAGACAGGAGGATTGCTGAGTTCGAGGCTTGCCTGGGCTACATAGTGAGCTCAGGGCCAGCTTGAACTACAAAGCAAGACCCTATCTCAAAAGAACAACAACAAAAAAGCCTTTGTTTACATTTCTTCCTTGTTTTCTTATACTTTTTCCTTCCCATCTTTCCTTTTCCCCTACCCCTCCCTACATATTCTACCCTTTTGAACCTTCACATCATATTCTACATTATCTGTTCTACATTTTGATCCTCATTTACTCTTGCTATTTCTCACACCAGAGAAACTATTCAGTATTTATACATGTGTGTCCTATTTATTTCACTTAAGAGTATGGCCTCAATGTGCATCCATTTAGCTATGAAATGTGTTTATCACTCTTTATGGGCAAGTAATACTCCATTAAAACCCCCACACGTTCTTTATCCAGCCTCCAGTTGGTGGGCATGTGGGCTGTTTACAAGATTTAGCTATTATAAACTGTGCACATATATCACTGTTACCACTTAACTTAATTATTAGGTTTAAAACTGTCCACTTGGTCATTGTTTTCTCTTTTTGCCTTATTTTGTTTCTTGACTTATCCTTTCTTATTTTCTTTAAATTAACCTAGAATTTGAATTTCTCAATTATTCTCTGCACTAATTTCTTGATGTTCTGTGGTATTTTGTGTGGAAGATGCAAAAGGGCTGTGTTCAAAGGTGGAAGGTCTGGTGCTCACTTCAGTCTGGTTTATAGTCAAAGGGTCTATGTTGGAGGGCTGAGGAGTCTGACCTGGTAGGCTATAGGGTCTGCTTCGGAAGCTTGGAAACAAGCAAGATTTCCTTCTTCTGTTTGCTTTTAATTCCATTCAGGCTACAAGCCTATTGGTTCTATCACACTTAGAGTTAGTCTTTTGTCTTCAGTAAATCTATTCAACCACACCCAGTATTGTGCTAATACAATCAGTTTGCTATTTTTCTTTTCTTTTTGTTTTTGAGTTCTTTATTGGTACTTTTTAAATATAGCTCACAATTACACACAACATTGGGGAATTTGTACCAGTATATGACACAAGTTAATTCTCTTTTTTACCCTCCTCCCTTCACACTCACCACCCCCCTCCCTTATATATATGCTCTTTCATTTTCTTTCTGAATCATACTTATTCTTCCCCCTCATTACATTCCCACACCAAATTTCCTTTGGATATTTCCTGTTTTATAAAAATTATCATACATTCTAGAACTCATTTACATCTGCAGGTTCTCATACCAAAGACAAGATATGGCATTTTCATATCTGAGATCTATTTATTTCACTTATTAGTGTGTCCTCCAGGTGTATTCATTTACACATAAATGAATGAAACTTGTCATTCTTTATGGAAGAGTAATACTCCATTTTACAAAAAAACCCCCACATTTTCTTTAGTCTCCAGTTGATGGGTATTTGGGCTGTTTCCAAAATTGGGCTATCATGAATTGAGCTGCTGTGAACAAGGGTGTACATATATCTTTACAATATGATTTTTAAAATTCCTTTGAGTATATTCCTAGCAGGGGAATAGCAGGGTCAAGTGGGACTCCTAGTCCTAATTTTCTGAGGAATCTCTACACTGATCTCTGCCATGGGTGCACAAGTCTACAATCCCACCAACAGTGGTGAAGGGTTCCTTTTTCCCCACAGTCTCGCCAGCATTTATTGTTGGTTGATTTCACAATAGCAGCCATTTTTTGTGGAGTGAGATGAAATCTCAGTGTTATTTTCATCTGCATCTCTCAAATGACCAGTGATGTTGAACATTTCTTCATATGCTTCTTGGCTGCTTTGACTTATGCCTATAAGTGTCTGTTCATTTCAGACGCCCCAGTTTGGTATTTCTTACTTAAATTGATACAAGAGTTAACTATCACAAAGTCTATTTTAAATTTGCTCTTATCACTCCCAATAGTGCATGAACTTTATAGTGATTTAATTGCATTTACGCCCTCTTGCCTCTTGGGTTACTCTTATTTTGCTTCTGTATTCATTTTTTTCTCTACTTCTTTTTCTCTACTCAGTTTCTTCCTTTATGTTTTTATATGATTTCTTCTGGAATCATTTTCCATATTGAATATGCCTTTTAGTAGTTTTTTTGTTTTTAAGTGAAGAGTAGCTGCATATTCTTTCAGAATTTTCTGGTATTTTTTTCTGGGTAGAAAATTTTATGCTTATGGGCATTTTTTTAATATTTAATAAAATTCACACCATAATTTCTGTTGAAAAGTCATCATAAATATTATTGTTTTATTTTAAAGGTAATATGTGTATCTCTCAGCTCTTAAGCTCTCCGCTGGTACTTTCTCCTGGTTTTTTTTTGGATCTCTGCCCTGCCTGACATCTTTTGGATTGGGTCATTCAAGAGTGGACATTGTTTATAAAATTTTGGACTTACTATAATTAACTTTTTTCTGAAACTTCTGTCCCTGAAAATTTAGTTACTTTTTTATCTGTCTGAGTTAATTTTCTCATTGCTGAAAGCAAAATACCTGACATCCAAAGTTAAAGGAGGAAAGGTTTATGTAGTTCAGAGTTTGTAGAAGTTTCAGTTCATAATTGGCTGGCTCCAAGGCAGGATGGCATGGCAGAGGGGAAACACTTCACGATAGGGAGAAGTAGGAAGGCAGGAAAGCAGCAAAGTAGTGAAATTGTAAGCAACAAGTGACCAGTAGCAAATGATGGCCATCTTTCTGTTGTTCATATATTTTATCCAGGCTACTTGCCCCCACTCACAACAAAAATGAGCTTTTCCATTATCCATTCCCAGAACCCTGCCAAACCAATCAGTGTACCAATTTAGTATCACACACTCTTGATCCTGTCACACACCTTTGATCCCTCGTCATACACTCTTTATCTCAGTATCACACACCGATCCCAGCATCATACACTCTAGATCCAGTCACCTCTGAAAAGCCTCATTTATGATCTCATAAGGCTTAAAGGGGACATCTACATATAAGCCACAACAATATCCCTCAATGTCAACTTTTTTCTCTTTATTTCAGTGGAACCACTATCTTCTGAGGGATGCTCTCACGGGGAAAAAATAAGATGAATGAAGAACTCACCCTGATATAGTTCTCTTTTGTTAGGGATTATAGTGTCTCACTTATGTGACAGTTGTGGCCCAATGTTCTCAAATAATTGTTTCATGTATTTTGCTAAGCTCTTATATTTTTTTGAGTGCAAAATGTTTTGTCAGGGCTAGAAGAGAATTTATAAATGTATTTTATATATGTCTGAATTCTAATAGAATTGTATATACCAATTATATTGATCAGTGGCAATATTATGGTTTGAATCATGGCAGTAAAATGTTTATGGCTATTCAGAGTGACTAATTTCAAGGTAGCAGTAACCATTTGGAAGTAAAAATGTACAATCTCCAGTAAATGTACATTTATTAGTGATTATTATACTTTATATGTAAAACACATAAATGTTATATGTTTAAGATAACATTAAATTATGTAGATAAAGACAAGATTATTCTTTAAACTTTCAGTGAAAAATAATACAAGGAGAATTATTATTTAGGTTGTGAAATATCCCTGTTATTCACCCAATGCAAGTGAAGCCACATTACCCCAAGCAGTCAACAGAACTATTATTATTATTGACATGGGCTACAGAACAATGTCGGCAGTGTCAACCAAAAGAATGAAGCCCTATCTAAAGGAGGCCATGTGACTGTTAACAATCAGCAGTCCTCTACAAAGATTCCAGGTGCAAAACAATCAAATCAGGTCAAAAGTACCAAATGCAGTCCAACAAAAAGTAGCCCTGACAAGTTTCACATTTTTAATTTCAAAGATGTAACATGTATTTCTTACTGACAAAAGGGGAAAATACAAATTTATTGACATAACCTCCAGGTAATAGCTGCCCAGGCACCAAGGATAGGTAGTAGATAAGTGCAATGAGATCAGTAGACAAGCATAATTTCTCTTCTTACCTATGTCATTATTTGGTTTAATTTAAAAATCTTGGTTATCTTTGTGGAGATCAGTGTGGAGATTCCTTAGAGAACTAGGATTAGAGGTCCCATTTGACCTTGCTATTCCCCTGCTAGGAATATACCCAAAGGAATTCAAAGAATCATATTGTAATGACATATGTATACCCATGTTCATAGCAGCTCAGTTGTGATAGCCCAATCTTGAAAACAACCTAAATGCCCATCAACTGGAGACTGGATAAAGAAGATGTGGTTTTTTAAGAAAATGGAGTATTACTCTGTCATATAGAATGCCAAGTTTCATTCATTTATGTGCAAATGGACACACCTTGAGGACACACTAATAAGTGAAATAAATAGATCACAGATATGTAAAAACTGTATCTTTTCTCTGGTATGAGAACCATAGATGTAAATGAGTTTTAGAATGTATGATAGATTTTGTAAAACAGGAAATATTCAAAGGGAATATGGTAGGGGAATGTAATGAGGGGAAAGAATAAATATGATTTGGAAAGAAAAAGAAATAGTATGTACATAAGGGGTGGGAAGTTGTGGGTGTATAGGGATATGGGTAAAAAAGAGAATTACTTGTGACATATACTGGTACAAATTCGCCAATGTTGAGTGTGATTGTGAGCTGTATGTAAAACGTACCAACAAAGAATTCAATTTAAAAAAAATCATGGTCATTTCTGAAGAAAGCTTTTGTCTGAAGACTTTAACTGTAGAGTTTATTATATGTGCTGCCGAAGTGAGCACTAACTGTAGAGTTTATTAACCAGTTGTGAGTTTGGGATCCAAAAACAAAATCTGCAATCTTTTAAGAATACTGAATTTTTTCCATTGGTACATCAATAAAAAATATGCACAGCTGTCAAAATTCCTGAGCTCTATTCCAATTATGTAACTAAAACTAGGCAGGAAGGTGACAATCACTTATAGAACAAAGAAATTCCTAAGATAATTTAGTCCCAAAATAGGGGAGCATAGTTACTCAAAAGGCCTACCTTTAAAATTCTCCCATTTTTGGCATTATTAACTTCATCGTGGTTATCCTAGAGTGTAGTTTAGTGGTTATGAATTTAGGCTTTGTTTACCATGAAAGTCTCTTATTTCTTCATCATTTTGAAAGATAATTTTGCAGGATAAGACAGTCTCGTTTAGAAGTCATATTCTTTAAAGTTTGAAATACTTCAGCCCATGCTCTCCTTGCCTTTTAAAATTTTTCTGTTGTAATTCCAATAGGTTTTCTTTCTTAGGGGATTTGTTTCTCTACTAGCCATTAGAATTTTTTTTGGTGTTGTATTTCTGATATTTTAATTATTATGTTGCATTTTTGGTGTGTGTGTTCATGGTTATTTGGGATATTTGATTTATCTGTATGTTAATTTTTTCATATCTGCAAATTTTCTTGTATTACGTATGTAAACAGTTTTTTTTTTTGAGACAGGGTTTTGCTTTGTAGTTCAGGCTGGCCCTGAGCTCACTATGTAGCTCAGACAAGCCTTGAACTCAGCAGTCCTCCTGTTTCTGCCTCCCGAGTGCTGGGATTACAGGCGTGAGCCACCACGCCCGGCACTGTGGTATGTGGTATTGATTGCTGGTGGGAGTCAGTTACCATGCCCAGCATTGTATGTGGTTACTGGGATCAAACTCAGGGCCTTTGCTTGCAAGGCAGACGTGGGAACCACTGAGCTAAATCTCCAGCCCATAAACAGATTTTTTTGATGCCCTTTGTGGTATTTTCTGATTTATTGTTAATTCTAATTACTCTTAATTAGACTTCTTTAAGTCATCTAGGAGTTGGTCTTATTTTTCATGTTGCCTTGTTAGTTTTAAGATGTTTCTCAATAACTGATCATTTATCACAGCTTGGTCCTCCAAGTCTGTCACTGTTTTTGTGTTGGTCACATTTGTTAGCCATACTTTCAATTGTGTTTTTAATCTCCTGGATTTCTGTTTGGAATTTTCTTATTAAGTACCATTATTTTCTATGCTGGGCATACATGTTTTGCATTTTGTTTTTTTTTTAGCTCCACTAGCTGTTTATTAGTGTCTTTTCTAGACTCATTGATCATTTGTCTCACTATGGTCATTATGTGATTAGTTATAGCTTCTTCAAATTCACTAAGTACCTTATAGAACTATTTTACCTTCATTTTTTAGAACTATCTGTTCTGTAGCTCAAGATTTCCTCTCTCTCATTTCCCCCTGTTATAATTTTTGAGAAGTTGAGAGTTTTCTTGCATTGTTTTCTCTCTGCCCCACACCTTTTCTCTTCAGTACTGGGGTTTGTTAGTTCTTTGGCCCAGTGCCCTGTTCTTTGAGAGCAAACTACATTATTGTTTATCCCCTCAGTCACCTTTAGTCCTCTGGGAAATTCAGTATTTGCATACAGAGAACCAATACTACCATGTAACCTTGTGTATGGGAGTAAATTCAGCAAAAACAGTGATATCAAATGTCAACTGAATATTGATAAACCTTAGGAATCATGAAGAGCCTTTCACCAAAAGAATGAGGAATCTGATTTTAGTGAAGACAGGTGGGCTTCTCTTTTATTTACTTATAGTAATTCAGAACACTAATTTCTGCTGTATGTTGACAGCAGTCCTAGAGCTCAAACATACCAGTAGGTTAAATGCCTCCTTCAGTGATGACTACTGTGAGGATTATGTTTGCCAGATCTGGCCGCCCACAACAGAATAGAGGCCCTATGATCTTCTGGGTCTGAGATCAGGCCTCCCAGTGCATCTGATGAAATTCTTATTTAGCTTTTGCCCCTCCCAGACTACCTTCTAAGACTTTCACTAGTCTCTGTGGAAGGGTGTCACTTCAGTCCTGAAACAAGGCTCTCAAGTGTTAGTTTATTCTTCAGTCTGTCTGTGGTTGTCAGCTTCATTACCCTGTGCTGTGGAGAACCCAGAGTTTTAGGGTAGCTTATACAGTTTCCATGTTTTCAAGCATCCACCATGGGTCCCTGCAAGGCCATGGTGTTGGCTGGGTCTGGAATGGGTACTTTCCTAGTCTTCTGTTCTATGGTGATTCCCTGTTGGGCATGACATTAACTGGAGGCAGATAACTACATTATCTTTAAACAGTATATGTTTCTATGAATTTTACTATCTTTAAAGGAATAGTCAACTCAGGTCTTTCTAAAGTATAGTTTTCCTTGTGTTTTTCATCCAATGTAGTTATCTTTTAATTTAAAAAATGTTTAATATATCATTTTTATTTTGTTTTTGAACTGAAATTAGTTTTTTTTCCTGTACTGGGAATTGAACTTGGGTCCGTGTGCTTCCAAGGTAGGTACAGTACCATTTGAGCTAAATCCCTAGGCCCAGGTTATACTTTGAAAGTCTTAAAACCTTATAAGGTAGGAATTAAGATTACATCTCAGTAAGAAGTTGAGTTTCATTTGATACTTTTTTTTTTTGAGACAGGGTCTCGCTTTGTAGTTCAGACTGGCCCTGAGCTCACTATGTAGCCCAGGCAAGCCTCAAACTCAGCAATCCTCCTGTCTCTGCTTCCTGTGTGAGCCACCACACCAGGCTCATTTGATACTGTTAAGTTTTAAGCACATTGGGCTGGAGATTTAGCTCAGTGGTTCCACTGTCTGCCTAGCAAGGATAAGGTCTCTGGTTCAATTCCCTGGTAAAAGCATACATCAATACCGGTCGTGATGACTCATGCCCACCAGCAATTGGTACCACATACCACAATGCTGGGTGTGGTGGTTTAAGCCTATAATTCCAGCACTCAGGAGGCAGAGACAGGAGGTTTGCTGAGTTTGAGGCTTGCCTGGGCTACAGAGTGAACTCAGGGCCAACCTGAACTACAAAGCAAGACCCTGTCTCTGGGGGGAAAAAAAAAAGTTTTAAGCACATTAATTATAAATGGCATTCTAAAAGTTCAGGTGTTTATTATTTTTAATGCAGAATTTTTAGATATACATAATTGAATTTTGTATCTTTACCATGTGCCCCAAGCTTTATATTTGGTGGGCTTATCATTTTTAGGAAATTAATCCGTGTTTATATTGAAATGCAAATGTTTCTCTTTTTCAGTCACTTCCATTAGCATTATAATGTCTGGGCGAATGAAGTTTACATAGCATATGTCATTTTTATGTCACATTACGCCAAGGTCAGAAGAATAATATTTTAGAATCTTTGATTTTACTGGGTTTTTTTTACAGCTTTATTTCTTTATTTTCTGCCTTATCTTAGGGCCCTATACAAATCAGTTATTTTTTAAAAGTAAGATGATTTTTTTTTTTTTGCTTTTTGAGACAGGGTCTCACTTTGTAGTTCAGGCTGGCCCTGAGCTCACTATGGTGCCCAGGCAAGCCGCCGCGAACTCAGCAATCCTCCTGTCCCTGTCTCCCGAGTGCTGGGATTACAGGCGTGAGCCACCACGTCCAGCATTGTAGTATGCGGTGTTGATTGTTGGTGGGCGTGTCTCCATGCCCAGCATTATATGTGGTTACCGGGGATCGAACTCAGGACCTTGCGCTTGCGAGGCAGGTGCCGGAACCACTGAGCTAACCCTCCGGCCCAAGATGATTTTTTTTACATTTATACTATGTCTTCTAAATAGGATTATAACTTGTTTTATTTTATTTGTTTAGTAGCAGTTTTCCTGGCTCCTATAAGCATGCACCTTTTTTCAGTTCTAAGTTTTATTAGTACATATTTTCATTGCATAATGATTACATTTCTTATGGGGATTTAGTATATATACATAACATATCTAAATTATTTTTAATCCCTTTTCTCTCCACTGCCTTAATCTTATGATCCCCTTCTTATTTAAGAAAGATCTATCTCCTTGTTTCCTATTATCTGTGTTTTATTTTGCTCTTTATTTATAATCTGGATTTCCTCAAATAAGAGAAACCATTTGATAGTTAAGATTCTGTATCTGATTTATTTTACTTAATATTATGGTCTACATGCATTTTCCTACAAATGGTTCAAATTTATCTTTTATATCAGAGTAATATTCCACTGTGTATAAATACTACATTTTCCTTATTCCCTTTTATATGATGATACATAGGACATTTCTGTTATTTGGCTGTTATGAATTGTTGAAATAGCTGCTATAAAATGGGTATGGGTGTATCATTGTAATATGATATCTTTAACTCTTTTGGGCAAGTATCTAGAAGGGGAATAGCTAGATGAAGTAGAATTTTTAATTTAATTTTTAAAGGAATATTCATAGTGATTTCTACTGTGGCATGAGAGTTTATGTTCCATCAACAATGTAGAAGGTTTCCCGTTTCCCTGGAACTTTGGTAGCATTTATTATTTGATTTTCTTAATGATAAACATTCTTTCTGAAATAAATGGAATTTTAGTTTTGTTTAATTTTCATTTCTCTAATGGCCAAAGAAAAACATTTTTAAACTTATGTTTTTTGTTCACGTTTGTGATACATTATGATCTTATTCATTATAGGGAATTTCTTCCTGTACTTAATATTTCTTAATTCTTTTTCATCCATTCCTCTTCTCTCCCTTTAATTCTTCAGCTTCCTATTTACAAAAGCTTTATTTTCATTTTTCTGTTCATTCTCTTTTTTAAAATCCTCTCTTCCTCCACCTCTCTTGTTCCCCTTCCTTTTTGAACAAGTTCTACCTATTTCCTAGTATGAGTCTTCCATTGTGTTCCTTATTTTCCCTCTGAATTTTCACGTAAGAGAAACAATGTGATATATATATTTGTGAGTCTAATTTATTTCACTTAAAATTATACTCTTGAGGTGCATCTATTTACCTAAAAATATCTTGAGTTTATCATTTTGATGGTAATGTAGTATTCCATGGTATATAAACAACAATTTTCTTTATTCATTTATCTGTTAATGGCCATAAGTGCTGTTTCCAACATTTAGCTATTATAAACTGTGCTGCGATAAACATGGTTATACACTGTGGTATGTTGCTAGAAGTTAAACATTTTTTCATTTATTTATTGGTTATTTGTATTTCTGCTTTTTCAGTTACCCATCTTTTATTTTAGGGAGTCTCATATTTTAAGTTCTTTATAATTCTAAATATTAGTCCTTTTTCCAAGGGGTATCTGGCAACAATTTTGTTCCATTCTGTAGATTATGTATACACTCTGTTGTTTTCTTTGCTGTGTAGATACTTTAAAATTTGAAATAATTCTAATTGTTTATTCTTGACATTATTTCTTGTTTGATTAGGGGTTGTTTAGAAAGTATGTGCCTGTACCTAGGCACAGATAAAGTTTACATATTTTTTATAGAAAAGTAGATTGAGTGCTTCTGTTTCATAATCTATTCCATTTTTATTTTATTTTAGTAAATGGTAAAAGATGTGGATCTTGATAGAATCTTCTGCGTGTATATAGTCATTTTTCTCACAGTCATTTGCTGTAGAGGCCAGATGGTTTAGTGTATCTGAGGTGGTTTCTACATCCTCTCTTCTCTTCTGTTGTTCCACATATGTGTTTGTGCCTACACCATTCTGTTTTTAATCACTGAAGTTTTGCAATGTAACTTGTAAGTTTGGGATCATAATGCCTACTGATTTGTTCTTATTACCCAGAATTCTTTCTTGTATTTTGGGTCCCTCTGGTTTCACATGAATTTTAGGATTGTTTTCTTTAGTTGTGTGAGGAATGTTGTTGGTATTTTAATTGGGAATAGACTATCATCTGTATAATAATTTTTGAAAATACGGCCATTTTGACTATTCTGCCTAGCCAGGAAATGGGAAAATGTTTTTCCATTTTCTGATGTCATATTTGATCTCTTTTTGAGATTAGTACAGTTTTCATTATAGATATCTTTCACTTTGTTTTTCATTTCATTCTTAAGTATTTAAAATTTTAAAGATATTGAACATATTTTGGTTTTTCCTAATTTCTCCCTTGGTAAGTTCATTAATGGTATACTGGAATGCTATTAATTTTTGTGTGATTTTGTATCCTGCTACTTGGATGAATTTATTAGTTCTAGGAGTCTAATGGTAGGAATTGTTGTATCTTTGGTATAAAGGATGAAGTCAATTGTAAATAGGGATATTTGACTTCTTTCATACACGTATGCCTTTTATTTCTTTCTCTTGTGTAATTGTTCTGCTAACAATGTGAGTACTTTTTCAGCAGTATTGGCGAGAATTCCTTGTTCTGATTTTAGTGGAAAACTTTTGTGTTTTTTTCTCACTTAATTTGTTGTTGGCAGTAGTTTTTTCATAAATGGCTTTATTAGATTGAGATAAGGTCCTTCAGTTACTTTTTTTTTCAGAATGGATGTTGGACTTTGTCAGAGGCTTTTTTTCTACATCTGTGAGATGTTCATTGATTTTGCTTCTTTTATGTGATTTATTATTTCTGATTTCCATATGTTGAACCATCCTTGCATCATTGGAATGAAACCTAATTCATTTTTATTTTATGATTTTTTTCCTGTTTGCCACACATCTATGTTCATTAAACAGATTGGCCTGTGGTTTCTTTTTTTTATTAGTCTCCACATCTGTGGAGATGGTCATGTGATTTTGTATTTTCTTCTGTTTATATGGTTACATTTATTGATTTTCATATATTGAACCATGCATGCATGGATCCTTGGGATGAACTTTAATTGGTTGTGATATATGATCTTTTCAGTTACTTATGTTCTGTTTGCAAGAGTCTTGTTGAGGATCTTTATATCTATGTTCATTACAGAGCTTAGCCTGTAGTTTTCTTTTATAGTTAAATCTTTATCTCATTTTGGAATCAAGGTAATTTTAGCTACCATGAAAGAATTTGGCAGTAATTACATTATCATTAAAGAATTTGAGGAGGGTTTGCTTTTGGTCTTCCCTGAAGTCCTCGTAGGATTCAGCAGAGAACCCATCAAGTCCTGGAGTATGATTAGTTGGTAGATGTTTTTTTGTTATTGCTACCTCAATTTCATTGCTTGTTTTGGACTGTTCAGGGCTTTTGCATCTTCTTGGTTAAGTTATGATCTTTCATTTTTGTCTAGGAATCTGTTCATTTGTTCTACATTTTTCAATTTATTGAAACAGACTTTCATACTAAATAATCTTCTGTGTTTTAGGGATATCCTTTGTGATTTCATCTTTTTAATTTATTCCCTTGGTAAACTTGCTAAAAAGGTTTGTCTGTTTAAAATTATACCTTCAAAACATCAGGTCTTTGATTCATTGATTTTTTTTGGTCTCAATTTCATTGATTTATGCATTTTTATTTATAATTGCTTTCCTTGTACTAGCTCTGGATTTAAATTGCTCTTATTTTCCCAGGGGTATGGGGTACAACACTAGGTTTTTTTATTTGGGTCACTATTTCTAATGTGAGCATTCACTGCAATAAATAAATTTCCCTGTTGAACTGATTTTATTGTGTCTCATAGATTCTGGTATGTTGTACTGACCCTGTTGTTTGATTATAGAAATTGTTTAATTTCTTTCTTGATTTCATCTGCAACCCACTTATTATTCAAGAGTGTGCTACTTAATGGCCACGAGTGTGTAAAATTTCTGTGGTTACTGTTGTTGGTTTCTAATTTCAGTGCATTATGAACTGATAATGTACATGATTCTTTGTGTTTGTGTAAGCAAGCTGTATGAGCTAGTATGTCATCTATTTTTCAAAATTCTGTGCAGTAATGAGAAACTATCCATTGTCCATGTGCTTGAAGATGTGGCTCAGATCTGATATTGCTTTAATTTTTTTTTTTGTCTAGTTGACATGCTTGTGAAAGTGAGGTGTTGAGTTCCCCACTATGGTTGTGTTGATGTATATTTGATGTTTTTTATTTTTTTAAGACAGGCTCTCACTTTGTAGTTCAGGCTGGCCCTGAGCTCACTGTGTAGCCCAGGCAAGCCTCGAATCCAGCAATCCTCCTGTCTCTGCCTCCCAAGAGCTGGAATTACAGACATGAGCCACCATGCCTGGCTGATGTTTTATTTAATAATGTTTGTTTTGTGAAATTTTATGAAGTTGGGTATATCAGTATTTGCATATATATTTATAATTGTTTTGTCTCTTCTGGTAAGTTTTAGCTTGAGTCCACTGTGAACAAATACTACTTCTGCTTGCTTTTAGAATAATGATGCAAGCAATATTATTTTTCATCCTTTGGTTTTTAGCTTGTGAATTTCTTTTTTATTAGATGTGTTTCATGTTTGTAGCATATTGTTGGGTTTTGTTTTTTATGATCCAATCCACTAATATTTTTTATTTATTGAATGTATTGGTATATTTTAGGTAGAACTGATAATCATGTTCATCAAGAATTTGTACCTGTACATGTTATATCTTGATTCTTATTTTTTCCCGTTCCTATGCCCTCCTTTAGCCCCTCTATCATTATATAGATAGATACATACATATGTTATTGATTTTCCTTCTTACATTTAATTTTTCCTTTCCTTGCCCCTCCTTTAGTTTCCCTTTCCCTTTGAACATTTTCTTCCTATTTCACAATATCTTTTTTATTTTTGAGGTCTTGCTTTGTAGTTCAGGCTGGCCCTGAGCTCTGTATGTAGTCCAGACAAGCCTCAAACTCACAGCAGTCCTCCTACCTCAGCCTTCTGAGTGCCGGGATTACAGGCATGAGTCACCACACCCAATATTGTTGTATGTGGGTATCAGGGACTGAACTCTGGAGCTTGTGCTTGCAAGGTAGATGTTGGAACCACTGAGGTAAATCCCTGGCCCCACAATATCTTTTATACCTTTTGGTCCTCATTTACACTTTCAGTTTCTCACATGATTTTGTATGTACACAGTTCATGGGTTTCTGGGCTGTTAAAGATTTAACTATTGCAAATTGTGTTGGTATAAACATGGGTGTGCGTATATATAAACATGGGTGTGCGTATATATGGTTTGATTCGTTTAGTTCCTTTGGAAACATACCCACCAGGGAAATACAGGGTCAAATGGTACCTCTCATCCTACTTGTTTGAAGACTCACACAGATTTCTACAGTGGTTGCACTGGTCTACATTCCTACCAACAGTGAAGCTGAATTCCTTTCTCCCCATAGCCCCTCCACCCTTTGTTATTAGTTGATTTCTTGATAGCAGCCATTACTTCTGGAGTGAGATGAAATCTCATTGTTGTTTTCATCTGCATCTCTTGAATGACCAGTGATGTTGAACATTTCTTCATATGCTTCTTGGCTGCTTTGACTTCATTCTCTAAGAAGTGTCTGTTCATTTCAGATGCCCATTTTTGAAGTGGGTCTTTAAACTTGGGGGACTGGTTTGTTTAAATTGTTTATATATTCTAGATAGTAGCCCTTTGTCTGAGAAACAGCTAGTAAAGATTTTTTTCCCATGTTGTTGGTTGTCTTTTAGCTGTGTCAGTGGTTTCTTTTGCTGTATAGAAGCCTTTTAGTAGGATGAGATCTCATTTGTTGATACTTTTGGCTAGTTCTCATGCTATAGAGGTTTTGTTCATGAAGTCTCTGCCTAAGCCAATGTCACCAAGGGTTTTACCTAACCTGTTTTGCAGCAGGTTTATTGTTTCTGTTTTAATGTTTAGGTCTCTAAGCTATTGATTTTAGTTTAGTACACAGAGAAAGAGATAGGTCTCCCTTTAGTTTTTGGCAGGTTAAAGCCCAGTTTTCCCAGCACCAATTGTTAAAGAGGTTGTTTTTCCTCCATTGAGGATGTTTGGCTCCTTTGTCAAAGATGAGGTGCCTTAGTGTATCTGGGGTTGTTTCTGGATCTTCTAGTCTATTCCACTAGTTCTCGGGTCTGTTACTTTGCAAGTACCATGCAGTTCTTATCATAGTGGCTTTATAGTACAGTTTTAAGTCGGGGATTGTAATACTCCCTAAATGGCATGTAATTTTATGTTATATTATGACCCATTGCTTTTCCAGAAATCCTTTGTGTTCCTGTGATTACCATTAGAAATCTTTGCTAAGTACAGCAGACCTTTGAGATTAGCTAAAGAGATGCCATAATAAAAACATTTTTGAATATGGCTATTGGTGCATAGGGAATGTTTTACTTGTGTTTTAGCCTTTGCGTGTTTTGCAACATCTTGTAACATTTCATAGCATTTAATAGTTTTGAACATTAAATAGCACTGCAGTAGCATTCTGTCCAATAGGTTTCACTCCTGCCAAATCCTTACTAATGTTCATAGTTTCTTTTTTAGTTAATTTTCATCTTTATTGATACGTTGTATATACATATCATAATCACAGTCAATATTGGGAATTTGTACTAGGATATGACATGATTTAATTCTTATTTTTCCACTCCCCTACCCACCCCACAACGCCCCCACCCCCTAAACACATAAGCTTTGTTTCCCTTTTTTAATTACCATCACATTTTTCTTTACCCCTCATTACTCCTCCACATTTCCCTTTGAATATTTTCTATTTCATAATATCCATCATACATTCTAGGACTCATTAACACCTTCATTTTCTTATACCAGAGAACAGATATGATATTTACTCATCTTTGAAGTATTTATTTCACTTATGAGTATGTCCTGAAGGTTCTGTTCATTTGAATGTAGTTGACTCAAACATCATTCTTTAAGGAAGAGTGTACTCCATTTTATAGAAAAACCACATCTTTATCCAGTCTCCAGTTGATAGGTATTTGGGGTGTTTCCAAGATTGTATCACAAACTGAGCTGCTATGAACATGGGTGCACATATGTCACTATGATATGATTCTTTTAATTCTTTTGTGTATATTACTAACAGGGCAAGAGCAGGGTCAAATGGAACCTCTAATCCTACATTTTAAGGAATCTCCGCATGGACTTCCATAGAGGTGGTACCAGACTACAGTCCTACCACCAGTGGAGAAGCATTCCTTTCTCTCCACAGCCTCATCAGCATTTGATGCTGGCTAATTTCACAGTAGCATCCATTTTTATGGAGTGAAATGAAATCTTAGTGTTATTTTCATCTGTATCTCTCAAATGACCAGCAATGTTGAGCGTTTTTTTTTTTTTATGTGCTTCTTGGCAGCTTTTACTTCTTCTGGAAAGTGTTCATTTCAGCTGCCCATTTTTGAATTGGGTCTTTAAATTTGGGTGGACTGATTTTTTAAGCTCTTTATATATTCTAGATAGTAGGCCTTTGTCTGACAGACAGCTGGTAAAGATTCTTTTCCACTTTGTTGGTTGTCTTTTTGCTGTGCAGATGGTTTCCTTTGCTGTGCAAAAGCTTTTTAATAAAAAGAGATCACATTTGTTGATTTCTTCTTCTAGATCTTATGCCATAGAAGTTTTGTTCATAAAGTCTTTCTCTAAGCCAGTGTCTTCAAGAGTTTTACCTAACCTGTTTTGCAGCAGGTTTAGTGTTTCTGTTTTAATGTTTAAGTCTCTAATCCACTTTGACTTTAGTTTTGTACATGGTGACAGAGATAGATCTAGCTTTAGTCTTTGGAAGGATAAAGCTCAAGTTTTTGAGCAGTATTTGTTAAAGAGGCTATCTTTCCTCCACTGAGGATATTTGGCTCCTTTGTCAAAAATAAGGTGGCTTAGTGTATCTATATTTGTTTCTGGATCTTCTAATCTATTCCACTGATCCTCAGGTCTGTTACTTTGCCAGTGCCATGCGTTTTTTAGCACTGTGGGTTTACAGTAAAGTTTCAAATTGGGGGTCGTTATACCCCCCACCATGTCCTTGTTGCTTAGAATTGCTTTTGCTATTCTAGGTCTTTTGTGATTCCAGATGTATTTTTGGATAATTTTCTCTAGATGTGTGAAATATACTGTTGGGATTTCAATTGGGATTGCATTGAATCTACATAGTAGTTGTAGGAGTGTAGCCATTTTGACAATGTTGGTTCTCCCTACCAAGCAGCAAGGTATGTTTCCATTTTCTGATTGTTTCTTTTGTCTCCTGTTTCAGAATGTTGTAGTTTTCAGAGTAGAGCTCTTTCACCTCCTTTGTTAGATTGTTTGCTAGATATTTCATTTTTAAAAATCAGAATTCTTTATTGGTATATTTTATATACAGCTCACAATCACACTCAACATTGGGAAATTTGTAGCAGCATATGACATGAGTTAATTCTCAGTTTTACCCATTAGATATTTCATTTCATTGGATGATAATGTGAAAGGGATTGACTTCCCAATTTTTGTTCCTTGGAGTGGTAACTATATACAATAATAATACCACAACCAGCAATCAGTCCCACATACCACAGTATCAGGCATGGTGGCTCATGCCTGTAATCCCAGCACTCCAGAGGCAGAGGGAGGAGGATTGCTGAGTTCGAGGCTTGCATGGGCTACATAGTGAGCTGAGGGCCAGCCAGAACTACATAGCGAGACCATGTCTAAAAAAAAAAAAAAAGAATAAAGTTAGAAGTAAATGTTAGCTTTCTACTTATGTGACAAAGTGTCTGAGCAGAACGACTTAAAAGAGGAAATTATTTTAGATCATGGCTCAGAGGTTTCAGTCCATGGTTGGATGGTTCCAAGGCAGAAACACTGTGGTGGAAGGATGTGGCAGAGGAGAGCTACTTACTTTGTCAGAGTAAAGAAGCAGAGAGAAGGTCCTTGGGGTGATGCCACCATGTTTGATTTCCTTCAACTAGGCCATATCTCCTGTTTTCATTATTTCTCAATAATGTCATCATATAACTTCATCAATGGATTAACTCCCTGATTAAATCATAGCCCTTATGATTTAGTCACTTTTTGAAAAGCCATTTTCTGAACACATGAGGTTTTGGGGACATATTAGCTCTAAACCATCATAAGATATCACACTACCTGACTTCAAAATATGCCACAAAGTTATAATAAAGTAGCATGGTTCTGGCCTAAAATCAGATACATAGGCCAATGAGATAGAATAGAGAGTCTAGAAGTAAATCCATATAGCTATGAACAAATAGGTTTTATGAGAGATGCTAGGAACCTACATTGTGTAAAGGACAGCTTCTTCAATAAAGTGATAATTATCTGTATATCTATGTCTACATATATTAAGAAAAATAAAATTAGATCTTTATCTGAAATCATTTACAAAATTTAAGTAGAAATGTATTAAAGGCTTATGTGTAAGACCCAAACTATGAAACTGCAAGGTAGGCATGGTTTCTTTTCTTTTATTTTATGATCACATTTTCATTTTGTTTTTTAAAATTTGAATCTTTGCCGGGCATGGTGGCTCATGCCTGTAATCCCAGCACTCGGGAGGCAGACAGGAGGATTGCTGAGTTCGAGCCTTGCCTGGACTACATAGGGAGCTCAGAGCCAGCCTGAACTACAAAGCGAGACCCTGTCTCAAAAAAAAATTTTGAATCTTTATTGGTACATTATATATATATATATATATATATATATATATACACCATGATTACATATAATATTGAGAATTTGTACCAGTATTACACAATTTAATTCTCATTTTTCCCATTCCCCCACCCACCCTATAACCCTTTGCCCCTATATATATAAGCTTTGTTCCCTTTTTCATTACCATCATACTTTTTGCTTCCCCTTTTTACTTTCCCCTATAACCCCATTTCCCTTTCAATATTTTCTATTTCACAATATTTACCATATATTCTGAGCTCATTTACATCTTCAGTTTCTCATACCAGAGAAAAGATAAAGAATGATTAAGTTTGAGTCATTTATACTCAAGTGGGTATACCTTCAAAATATACTCGTAAGTGAAATAAATAGGTCACAGATCTGTAAATATTTTATCTCTTTTTTCCCTGGTACTGGAAATCAAACTCAGGCCCTTGTGCTTGCAAGGTAGATGCAATACCACTTGATCTAAGTCCCCAGCCCCCAACTATGAAACTGCAAAAAGTGCTAAGCCAGAAATAATTCATGATAATGGTCTGATTGAGGAAATTTTTAGACTAAACCTCAAATACACTGATAACAAAATAAAACAGATGGGATTATATCAACCTAAAGGCTGCTTTACATTAAAAGGAAACAATCAGAGTACAGAGACAACTTACATGGAAGAAAATATTTGCAAAGTCTATGCATGATAAGTATTAGTATCTACGGTATAAGGTGAACTCAATTCACTAGCAAAGAAAAAAAATACTATGATGAAGAAATGGGCAGTAGATTCACATAGAAATGTCTTAAAGGAAGATATAAAAATAGTGAAGTTTATGAAAACTATTCAGAATCACACCATCAAAAATGCAAATCAGAACCACAGTTCATTATCATTTACCTCTACTTAGAATGGCTGTTATTAAAAGAAAAAAAGTTGATGATATGGAAAAAAGGAACTTCACCCCTTGCCAGGGGAAATGGAAATCAGTACAGCTATTATAGAAGGCACTATGCAAATGTTCTAAACAATTAGAGAAATATCATATAATCCAACAATGCCTTTATTTGGCTGATATCAAAAATAAATGAAATAATTGTGTTTAAAATATACATGTACTCCCATGTTCATTGCAACACTGTTAATAATAGCTAAAATATGGAATCAACCTAAACCCCTATCAACAGATGAATGGATAAAGAAAACACAGAATACTGTTTATCTTTAAAAAGAATGAAATCCTGGGCCGGAGGGTTAGCTCAGTGGTTCCAGCGCCTGCCTCGCAAGCGTAAGGACCTGAGTTCGATCCCCGGTTACCACATATAATGCTGGGCGTGGTGGCTCACGCCTGTAATCCCAGCACTCGGGAGGCAGAGACGGGAGGATTGCTGAGTTCGCGGCGGCTTGCCTGGGCACCATAGTGAGCTCAGGGCCAGCCTG
>PVIC010014527.1:0-11330 GCA_004025085.1 Thryonomys swinderianus | reverse complement strand
CAAAAAAAAAAAGAATGAAATCCTGTATTCATCATGACATCAATGAACATAGAGGAAATTATGTAAATGGAAACAAACCATATATAGAAAAATGAATGATCTTATCTACATAACCTCCAAAAAATTTGAATTCATAGAAACAGAGAGTAGAATAGTGGTTGTCAAAAGCTGGGGTTTGGGCCGGAGGGTTAGCTCAGTGGTTCCGGCGCCTGCCTCGCAAACGCAAGGACCTGAGTTCGATCCCCGGTAACCACATATAATGCTGGGCGTGGAGACATGCTCACCAACAATCAACACCGCATACCACAATGCCGGACGTGGTGGCTCACGCCTGTAATCCCAGCACTCGGGAGGCAGAGACAGGAGGATTGCTGAGTTCGCGACAGCTTGCCTGGGCACTATAGTGAGCTCAGGGCCAGCCTGAACTACAAAGCGAGATCCTGTCTCCAAAAAGCAAAAAAAAAAAAAAAAAAAAAGCTGGGGTTTATGGGAGGAAGGGACAGAGGTTCTTGAGTGCAAAGTTACATTGAACTAAGTGGGATCAGTTTGATTTCAGTTCCATAGTATAGTGACTACAGTTAACATTAACGTACTGTGTTTTTCAGAGCAACTAGAAAAGAGGATTTTGAATATTCTCATCACAAAGAAATGAGAAATATTTGAGGTTCTACATATGCTAACTACCCTGGGTTGCTCATTATACAATACGCACATGTATTGCAACATCACATTGTACCCCATATAAGTATTGTGTGTCAATTTGAAAAGTCCTAGAAAAATACATGTAATAAAAATTAAAATTAATGAGTACTCACGCAGTAGGAGTATCGTAGAGGATTTCACTTTTTTAGCATTTTGATATCTTGAAAATAAATGATGAAAGTAAATAGAATATAATTGCAAAGGTAGATTGTCTAGCTTTCTTGGACAACAGGTAAAGAGACATTGAAAAGTTTTGTTGTACTTAGTTTTCCCATAGCATCCAATTCTTGTTGACTCCAGTTGTTCCTTTGAGAAGTTATGAAATTTTCTGGCCTGTATGTAAGAGACCTAAAAAAAGGTTATGTTCTTCCTATTTCTCCTCCTCTTTAATCATTTTGAGTTATGGGATGGGCACATTTGTCAATATTTGCAACAGAGTTTTGATTTGAAGAAAACAAGACTGAGGATTGGAGATTTAGCTCATTGATACCACACCTGGCTTGTAAGCACAAGGTCCTGAATTTGATCCCCAGTACAAAAAAAAAAAGTAACAGGCTCAAGGATCAGTGGAACAGACTAGAAGATGAAGAAACAACTCCAGATATACTAAGCCACCTCATCTTTGACAAAGGAGGCAAATACCCTCAATGGAGGAAAGATAGCCTCTTTAACAAATGGTGCTGGAAAAACTGGGTTTCAACCTGCCAAAGACCAAAGCTAGATCCATCTCTTTAACTGTGCACCAAGGCAAAATCACAGTGGATTAGATACCTAAATATTAAAACAAAAACACTAAATCTGCTGCAGAACAGTTTAGGTAGAACTCTTGGAAACATTGGTGTAGGGAAAAACTTTATGATCAAAGCCTCAGCAGCACAGGAATTAGCAGAAGGAATCAACAACCAGGATTTCATCATATTAAAAAGCTTCTGCCCAGCAAGAGAAACCACCAGGAGAGTGAAAAGGCAACCTACAATATGGGAAAAAGTTTTTACTAGCTGTTTCTCATACAAAGGGATACTATGTAGATTAGATAACGAGTTTAAAAAATCAGTCCCCTCCCAAATTTAAAGACCCAATAAAAAAATGGGCATCTGATATAAACAGATTTTTTTCAGATGAAAAAGAGTGGCTAAGAAACATATGAAGCAATGTTCAGCATCACCTGTCATTTGAGAGATGCATATGAAAACAACACTGACATTCCATCTCACTCCACAAAGAATGGCTGCTATATGAAAGTAACCAACAACAAATGATGCTGGGGCTAAGGGGAGAAAGCAACCCTTCTGCACTGTTGGTGGGAACATAGACTGGTGCAACCACTGTGGAAATCACTGTGGAGATTCCTTTAAAAATTAGGATTAGAGGTCCCATTTGACTCTGCTAATTCCCTGCTAGGTATGTACATGAAAGAATTAAAAGAATCATAACACAAGGATATATGTGTACCTATGTTTATAGCAGCTCAGTTTGTGATAGCTAACTCTTGGAAACAGCCTAAAGGCCCATCAATGGATGACTGGATAAAGAAGATTTTTTAAATAAAAATGATTATTAATCATTAAGAGTAATAAATTTAAGTCATTTATACTCAAATGGATATATCTTGAGGCCATACTCATAAGTGAAATAAATAGGTCACAGATGTATAAATACTATATCTTTTTTTTGGTAAGAGAAACTTTGTAATTGAATTATAAGATGGATGATAGTTATTGTGAAATAAGAAAAAGTTTTCAAAAGGAAAAGAGAAAAAGTGGATAGGGGAACATAAAGAATGGAAGGAGAAATTTGATAGTAAAGAAAACAAAGCTTATATAGATAAGAATGTGGGGTTGTAGGGAGGGCATGTGAGTGGGAAAAATGAGAATAAAAATTTGTCATGTACTGGTACAAAGTATCAATGTGGAATGTAATAGTAAGGTATATATGAAATGAATAAGAAAAAAAACACAGAGACCAGTGAAAGAGAGTAGAGATCCTAAAGTAAACTATTTGCCACCAGGTGATTCTCAACAAAGATGTCAAAACCACACATGAAAAAGGGATAGCCTCCTTGAAACAAAGGTTGGAAAAACTATGTCAATATGCAGAAGACTGAAACTTGATCCTTATTTCTCATTTTGCACAAAAAGAACTCAAAATAGTTCAGAGCCAAAGTGTATGACTAGAAATTCTGAAACTAATAGATGAAAATATGGGAAACACTTCAAAATGTTGATATAGGTGATGATTTTTCTGGATAGTAGTCAAAAACACAGGATACAGAAGCAAAAATTAACAGTGAAGTTACACCAAACCCTTCTGTATATCAAAAGAAACAATCAGTGTTAACTCATTATGTGATGGGGGATTCGTATCTCAAATACAGAGGCAACTAAAAACCCCAATATAATTAAAAATGGGCAAATAATCTGAAAAGACACTTTTCAACATAAATAGAAATGACCAACAGATATATGAAAACATGATCAGCATAACTATTAGGGAAATACAAATCAAAATTATAATGCTGCCATTATAGATAGAACTTGAGGTGGAGATAATGTTAGGTAGAATGAGTCAGAAACAGAAAGGCAAGTACCATATACTCTCTTTTATGTGAAAAAGTTAAAAGAAAGTTGTCATGAAAGTAGAATAGTGATTACTAGAGATTGGGAAGTATATGTGCGTTGGGGTGAGGGTTGAATAAAAGCAGTTGGGGTTAGCCAGGTACACTATATATGTATGGGAATATCACATTGAACCCCATTATTAGTTACAATTAATATTTGTTTATAAAAAAGGGATGGTGAGTGAAGTTCAATAGGACAATTCTCCAGACCCACAAAATGGTGGCATTGAAATCAGCCATGGTGGTACGTATAATACCAGCTACTTGAAAATTTGAGGTTGGCCTGGGCTATTTAGGACTGTTTCAAGCTTGCCTAGCATATATGAGACCCAGGGTTCAATGTTCAGCACTGCCTTGGCAGCACCATGTCCTTCCTAATTCATGGCATCCAGTGGAGATAACGATTTTTTTGGGAAGTAACTTAGATTACTGTTTGATAGAACTAGGGAGGGGAAGAAAGGTCAGGGAGAAGGGTTGACTACAAAGAAAATGGTATATCACTGATCTGTATTATTAAGTGAATGAGCAATTCTTTAAGGTTCTTAGATATCTTTTTATTGAATTTTTTATTGGTACATTTTATATACAGCTCACAGTCACACTCAACACTGGGGAATTTGTACCAGTATATGACAGAGGTTAATTCTCATTTTTATCCATATCCCTAATCACTCACAACCCCCCACCCCTTATATAATGCTATTTATTTTTCTTTCCAAATCATGTTTATTCATTGCTTATAGCTTGTGTCTTTCCATCAGATTAGCATTCCATCATGCTGATGTACCAGTTTATTTACTTACTCACCTATTTTGTTACTTCCAGAATTTGACAGTCATGAGTAAAGCTCCTGTAAATGTCCATTTGTAGTTTTGTTTTTGTTTGGATGTATAGAAATATATTTTTAACTCATTTGGGTAAATACTAAGCAGTGTATATTGCTGGATCATATGGTAAGGCCTGTTTTGTAAAAATCCTTTGAACTGTCTTCTAAAATTCCTGTATTATTTAGGATTCTCATCAGCAATTAATGAGAATTTCTATTGTTTCACATACTCACCAGAACTTGTCATTATTCCAGATTTCACCTATTCTAATAGGTGTGTAGTGGTATCCTATTTTTTTTTTTTTTTTTTTTTTTTGCTTTTGAGATAGGGTCTCGCTTTGTAGTTCAGGCTGGCCCTGAGCTCACTATGGTGCCCAGGCAAGCTGCTGCGAACTCAGCAATCCTCCTGTCTCTGCCTCCCGAGTGCTGGGATTACAGGCGTGAGCCACCACGTCCGGCATTGTGGTATGCGGTGTTGATTGTTGGTGGGCGTGTCTCCACGCCCAGCCTTATATGTGGTTACCGGGGATCGAACTCAGGACCTTGCCCTTGCGAGGCAGGCGCCGGAAATTGGTATCCTATTTTTGTCTGTGTATGTGTATGTGTGCTTGCAGGAATGTTGACTTTAGCAGCTATAGAGGAAATGAAAATAGTGTAGTGTATTACAAAGGAGAGTGGGTGAGATTATGAAGCAAAGTCTTGGCTGTATGCCTTGTCTGCCTTATAACAAAGAAGCCAAAAAACCCTAACCTAGTTTTTTTGGCATTTATTTGCCCTTTAATACTTTTATCTTGGAAATTTTTGTGTAATTGAATTGCATGTTCCTTGAGGTCTTTTCTAATTTCTAATGTCACATTCATTTGAAAGCCTTTGTATCTTTTGTATTAGTTACTTCTCCATAACTGGTGCAAAGTACCTGACATCTACAATTTAAAAAAGAAAGTTACTTGGCTTAGAGTTTTCAGTCCATGGTGGGTGGCCTTAGGGGGGAAATGGCATGGTCAAAAGATGAAACAGAGGAAAGCTGCTTAACACATTGCATGCAGGAAATTGAGTGAGAAAGGAGGATCCAGGTACAAGAACATTCCCTGTCAGTTTTGTGCCCTCAGTGATCCACCTCAAACCAGGCTGTACCTACTGACAGAACATTCAGCCATGAACTCAGTGGATTAATTCACTGATGAATATAGCAGCCCCATGATCTAGTCACCTTCTACATACTTTACTTCTGAACACAGGAGACCTATGTGGGACATTTTAGATCTAAAAGATAATGTCTTGTAATGAAAATTTAGATTACATTAATCATAAAACTGTTCCTTTGGAATGAACTACTGTAGTAGGATACTCTAGATCCAATAAAGCTATAGGTGGTAAGTTTAGGGAAGTTTTAGGTTCATAAGTGTTTCTAAAAATTTTGTTATTATGTCTCATCAAAAATGACAACAATATGATTTTAAAATCATTTATGTGCTTTGTTTTAGGTTGGTACAGAGGAGTTTCAACAAAGAAGCCAAATGTAAAGGTAACAAAAAATTTGTTATGCCTTCTAATATAGGAAAGAGTTGCCTAATATTCTTTTGATATATTAATAACTCACTGTTTCATCTTTTAATTTTTGTTTTACTTTTACAGAACTGTATCAGACATTTCTTTATCTCAGCAGTATTAAATGATTTTTCTGAAAGGACAAGAAATGCCAATGTAGTCATAGCTGCAAAGCCTATTTTGAAGCCTGTTCAGGCCTTTAAACATCTTTTCCTTCAAGTATTTGACTTGTTCATAGGCTTTGTCCTATGATAGACACATAGAAAGCATGTGATAGACAAATTCCGTATAAGCTACAGAATGGAAGAAATTTCATATATCCATGAGATTTTTGAATGTAGTATTTTTGTTAAAATGTGAATATAACAAATTATTACTCTATATACTGACTTTACTAGATTTTGTTTTGAGTTTCTTATAGTTGATATTTTCATCAAAATAGAAAAATATCAAAGTTTCATTTTTATATAAAAATTATTCAGAGTTTTAACTATTAGTTTTGTCAGCAGAGTTGTTCTTTTTTTGAGGTAATGGTATGAAGAAATGATGGTTCAAATTTTAATTCCTTATACCCAGAAATTTTCTTTCTTGTATGATTAATGTTTTGTGCTACACAGTTCTTTGTTTTAGGGAGCTATCTTCTGCAATGGATGATATTTAGCAGCCTATATTGACTGTATACATGCGATGCCAGTATCTACACCTTGCTTAAGCCCCATGTAGAAGCAATAAAAAAGGACTCCAAATATTGCCAAATGCATTATGGGAGCAAAATTGCCCCTTATTTGAGAGTCACAGCTTATTGGTAATTTTCCCCCTGTATTTCTAATTTTGAAACACCATAGGTGATTATTTTGTGTCAAAGATGATTATTTGGGGGTAATTTTTATTTGTATTTTATTTCAAAATCTTGATTAAATTGCTGAAAAATTAGAAATTGAATAAATGATAAATCTTACAATTGAATAGAAAGCTAAGTACTATAAGCTATTTATTTATTCTTAGTAATTTTTGTGAATTTAGCCACCCCTACCATGCTTCCATTACTACTATTTTGAGATCAGCAGGGAGACTGTGATTATTGAAATTTTATGTTTATGATCAATTTCAGCTTGTTGAGGGTAACATGAATAATGACTACCTTAAAATATCAAACATAGACCAGGCATTTAGCTCAGTGGCACCATGCCTGTCTTGCAAGAGCAAGGTCCAGAGTTTGATCTTCAGTGTTTAAGGGGGAAAAAAGTTAAATATAATGTTTAAAAATTTATTTTTATCAATAAATATTTGTAGTGTGTAATGATTACATTGTTTGTGGAAAATTGGTGCATGTATATAACATTTCAATTCTTTTTTATATCCACTTCTCTATATCTCCCGTCCCTCTATCTTTTGGTCCCTTCCCTTTGCAAAAGATCTCCCTGTTTCCTATTATCTTTGTTTTACTTTACTTTTATTTATTCTGTGGGTTTCTACATAAGAGAAGTTATGTGATATTTAAACTTGTGTGTCTGATTTATTTCATTGAACATTATGGTCTTAAGGTAAATCCATTTTCTTAAAAACAACTCTATCCTTTATGGTAAGGTAGTACTCCACTGTGTATAAAAGTCGTACCTTCTTTTTCCATGGATCTGTTAATGGATATATTGGCCACATACAAAAAATTAGTTATTATGAGTTGTGCCAGTATAAATATGGTTATGTGTACATCTATGTAATGTGATGGCTTTAACCCCTTTAGGAGGATACTTAGAGGGGAACTGCTAAGTTGAATGGAATTTCTAGTTTTAGATTCTTGAGTATTATCCATACAGGGTTCCATAGCACTTGTACTAGTTTACATTCTTACAAACAATGCAGTAGATTTCCTAATTTTACCAGTTATTCCTCATAGAAAGGACTATCTAGAATATATAAAGAACATTAAAAAATTAGAATCCCCAAATTTAAAGACACAATTCAAAAGTGAGCATCTGCTATGAAAAGATATTTTTCAGATGAAGAAGTAAAGGCAGCAAAGAGAAACATGTGAAAAAATTTTCAACATCACTAGTCATTTGAGAAATGCAGATGAAAACAATCCTGAGATTCCATCTTACTCCAGAAAGAATGGCTGCTGTCTAGAGACCAAACAGTAACGAATGCTGGTGGGGTTATGGGGAAAAAGGAACCCATCTGTACTGTGGTTGGAAAAGGAGACTGGTGTAACCACTGTGAAAATCAGTGAGGAGATTCCTCAAAAAACTAAAATTAGATGTTCCATTTGATCTTGCTGTTTTCCTGCTGGATATATTCACAAAAGAATTAAAAGCAACAGATCACAGTGAAATATGTGGACTTATGTTTACAGTGGCATATTTGTAATAGCTAAATCTTAGAAACAGCTCAAATGTGCATCAATTGGAGATTGGATAAAGATGTGTGTGTGTTTTTTAAATGAAATGGAGTGTTACCCAGCTGCAAATAATGATAAATTAGAGACATTTATAGCTAAATGGATGAACCTTGAGGCCATGCTCATAAGTGAAATAAATAGAACACAGTTTTGTGAAAGCATATAATTTCTCCAGTGTAAGAAACTGAAGGTGTAGATGAGGCCCAAAATGTATGACAGATGTTGTGAAATAGGAAGAAAATGTCCAAAGGGAAATGGTAAGTGGGTGGGAGCAGGGGACAGCAAAGAAAGTAAAGAAAGAATTTGATGCCGGGTGTGGTGGCTCACGCCTGTAACCCCAGCACTCGGGAGGCAGAGACAGGAGGATTGCTGAGTTTGAGGCTTGCCTGGGCTACATAGTGAGCTCAGGGCCAGCCTGAACTGCAAAGCGAGACCCTGTCTCAAAAAAAAAAAAAAAACCAAAAAAAAAAAAAAAAAAAAAAAAAAAAAAAAAAAAAAAAAAAGAAAGAAAGAATTTGATAAAAAGGAAAATATGGAAACAAAGCTTATTACATAATTCTCTTGAAAAAGATTTCTGGTGGGGCGGGGGATTGAAGATAGGGCAAGACAATGGGGAAAAAAGAATCAAGATATATTATGTACAAGTACAAATTGCCAATGAGGAGTGTTATCATTGTGTATTCCTAAAATGTACCAATAAGCTCAATTTATTGGTACAAAGCTTCCTTTTCCCACATTACCCTGGCCACACCTGTTAGTGTGTGATTTCAAGATGATTGCTGTTATTTCTGAAGGTGAAATCTCAGTATTATTTTACTTGGCATTTCTTTAACAGCCAAACATGTTAAACATTATTGCATATACTTATTGTTTACTTGTACTTCTTAGTTGCCAATTTTATGATTGGGTCTTTTATTTGGATGTATACAGGTCTTTTATTTGGAGGGGTCTTTTCTAATTTTTCTATATTCTATATATTAGTTCTCCTTCTCTGAACTTAATTCTATAGGTTGTCTTCTGATTCTATTGGTTGTTGTTTGCTGTGCAGTATTTTTTAAACTTGATACAATCCCATTAGAGGTTTCTTGATTTTTTTTTTTTTTACAATTGAGGTTCTGTTCAGAAAGTTTTTGTCTATGCCTATGTCTTCAAGAGTTTTACCTATGTTATCTTTTTTTAAATTGAATTCTTTATTGGTACAATTTATATACATCTCACAATCACACATAGCCTTGGAGAATTTGTACCAATATATGACACAAGTCAATTCTCATTTTTACCCATATCCCCAGCCACCCACACCTCCCCACCCCGTTACCTATGTTATCTTTAAACAGACATTTAATATCTAGGCTTTTGATCTATTTTTATTTTTTTTTTGAGAAAGGATCTTGCTTTGTAGTTCAGACTGACTCTGAAGTCACTGTGTAGCCCAGGCTAGACTCAACTTTGCAGAATGCGTCTGCCTCTGCCTTCTGAGTTCTGGGCAGGCGTGAGCCACCACACCTGGCACTGTGATAGGTGGTACTGGTGATCGAACTCAGGACCTTGTGCTTTCCAGGCAGATGCCAGAACCACTGAGCTAAATCCCCAGTGCAATCCATTTTTATTTTATTTCAATACACAGTGAAAGTTGTGGGACTAGATTAGTCTTCACCTTTTCCAGTATTACTTGTTACAAAGGCTATCTTTTCTCAAGCATATGTTTTTGATCACTTTGTCAAAGAGCACATGGCTGAGTGCACCTCCATTTTTTTCTGGCTCCTCTGTTCCATTACATCGATCCACATGTCTGTTTTTGGAACAATACTATTGTGTTTTTAGTATTATAGCTTTGCAGTATACCTTGAAATTGGGAAGTGTGATTCCTTCTGCTTTGCTCTTATTGTCAGAATTGCTTTTGCTATTCTGGGTCTCTTTTGGTTCCATATATATTTTACTATTTTTTCCTAGCTCTATGAAAAATGCTACTGGTGTTTTGACTGGGATTCCATTACATCTATGTATCAGTTTTGCTATTTTGGGCATTTTGACAATATTAGTTCTGCCTAACCAGGAACAGGGGAGGTCTGTCTACATTGTGATTTCCTCTTCAATCTTCTGTTTTAGGATACTGCAGTTTTCGTTTTAGATGTCTGTTATTTCCTTTGTTAGGTTAATTTCTAGCTGTTTGGTTTTTCCTGAAGCTATTTTCAATGTTACTGGTTTTCTGATTTCTTTCGCTTTAGGTTCATGATTGGTGTATACGAACACTTGTTTTTGTGTGTCAGTTTTTGTGTCTTAACTTGCTGAATTTATTAGTTTTAGGAGTCTTTGGTATATTTTTTTTGGGTCTTGGACTATGTCATCTACAAATAAGGACAGGGGACAGTTGAACTTCTTACTTTCTTATATTTATGAATTTTATGTCATCTTCTGGACAGACTAAGCTGCCTAATGTTTAATACTATATTGAACAGAAGTAGAGAAAGTAGATATCCTTGTGTTGCTCTTTATTTTTTTATTTTTGTATTTAATTGAATTCTTCATTGGTACAATTTATATACATCTCAAAATGACATATAACATTGGGGAATTTGTACCAGTATATAACACATTAATTCTCATTTTTACCCATATCCCTACCCACCCACACCTCTTCACCCCCTTTATACATGCTCTTTTATTTTCTTTGTATATCATATTTATTCCATCCCCTCATCACATTCCCACACCAAAATTCCTATGGAAATTTCCCACTCTATAAAAGCTGTCCTACTTTCTAGAGCTCATTTGCATCTACAGGTGTTCATGCCAAAGAGAAGATCCGGAAATTGTCTATCTGTGATCTATTGATTTCACTTATTAGTATATCCTCCAGGTGTCTCCATTTGCACCTAAATGGATCGATCTTGTCATTTTTATGGCAGAGTAATACTCCATTTTATAAAAAAAACACAAATTCTTTATCCACTCTAAAGTTGATGGACATTTGGGTTTTTCCAAGATTGAGCTATCATGAACTGAGCTGCTATGAACAAGAATGTACATCTGTGGGCCTGAGGGTTAGCTCAGTGGTTCTGGCGCCTGCCTTGCAAGCGTAAGGACCTGAGTTCGATCCCCGGTTACCACATATAATGCTGGGCGTGGTGGCTCACGCCTGTAATCCCAGCACTCGGGAGGCAGAGACGGGAGGATTGCTGAGTTCGTGGCGGCTTGCCTGGGCACCATAGTGAGCTCAGGGCCAGCCTGAACTACAA
>PVIC010014526.1:0-36488 GCA_004025085.1 Thryonomys swinderianus | reverse complement strand
CTACAACCAATCGTTTGTTTGTTATTCTGTTTGAACTCTATATACAAGCTCTAAAGTTAAGCAGCATTTATCTTGAGCTGTATTTTTTCAATTGTTACGGCCAAAAAAATCCATAATTGTTCATTTTCCTATGTCAGGATGTATATCTCTATAGTCAGATATACTAGTCTATTTCCAGACATTCCTTTATTAATTCAACAAATTAAAATAGAATGCCTATACATACAAGCACTGTTCTAAGTGCTGAGTATAGCCAATGAGTAAGACAGATAAAAGCCTGCCCTGGTGGTTCTGTACTCAGGCACTATAGACCACATAAATGAGTAAATGCACAAAATATTATAGATGTAAAAGAGCTAAGATTAAAGATTTAAGAAATAAAAGGTCTGGAAATAAGAATTATTGGATTGAGGTCAATGAAACTTTACATAGGATAAACTGGTAAGTTTCCACTGAGATGGGGATGATGCACAAAACCTGAAAGACTGTGTAATCCCAGGAGATTTCAGAGAGAAGAGTACTCCAGAGCAAAGAGGAGGTGCCGCAGAAGAGCAGTGCACGAGCATTTCAGAAATAGCAAGGAGTACCCGTAGCTGGAGTAGAAAGCACGGAGGAGGAGTGAAGACAGAGCAGGAAGGTCAGAGAGCCAGTGGGGTCACATCATGCTTGACACAGGAAGTCAGAGTGAGGCCCCGAGCGCGAAGGGCCACCTCGCCATTCTCCAGGAATGGCATCAGTCTACGTGTTCGTTATGTTTGCTGTAGCTGATTTTGCCAAGGTGAGGAGGCAGGTGGCAGGGATGGGCAGCGGAACCAAGGAGAACACAGGAATAGCCCTGGCAAGTGCTGGGAGAGGTGACAGTAAAAGAGAGTGAGCCGTTTTCTCTTACGGTTATGAGGAAATTTTCAAGCAAAAGAATTGTAGGAGTTGAACATGGCGCTCACAGATGCCCAGCTTCTGCCCTCGGCCGCAGAGCGTACATGCTGTTTGGCACCAGCTCTCTCCCCTTCCTCGCCCTGCCATCTGTGTATCCTAGGTTTTGCTGCGTTTCAAAGTAAATTCCAGACATCCTCACTGTTCTGCCCAAGTATTCAGGATGTATATCAGCCATAGCGCTCTATATTTGGCCTTCTTTTCTTGTCTATAAAAATTTGCATAAAGTAAAGACATCTTGTTTTTTTTAAAGTGCAGCTCACAGCAATGCTCATTTAATTCTCACCAGCTATAGAAACGATCCCTGAAAGTGTAGCCTTCCGATGCTCATTTAATTTTCAGCAATCGAGAATGACTGTATTTTATAAATGGAAATGTCACTACTGAAAACAGGATGGTATAAATACAATGGTGTGTTTTGCAGGGCGTGGTGGCTCACACCTGTCATCCTAGCACTCGGGAGGCAGAGACAGGAGGATTGCTGAGTTCGCGGCGGCTTGCCTGGGCTACATAGTGAGCTCAGGGCCAGCCTGAACTACAACGCAAGACCCTGTCTCAAAAAAAAAAAAAAATAGAAAGGTGTGTTTTGTTTCCCAAGACAATGTGCTGGAGTGGTGTGAAATGACAATAAAAGCCAGATAGTTCCTGGGAAGCTTTGGGCATTAGGTTAGACCACAGCCTGCTGATCATCTCAGGGTGAGTACTGGTGTCTCTGGTGCCACCGGCAAACATCCTCCAAGACAACTAGAACTCAGTGAATGTGGAGAATGTTACCATGATCCTCCACAACTTCCTTCATGCCCCTCATGACCTTAGCATCAAATGCTCCTCTGGATTCGTCTCTAATTTTTTTTTTCTATTTAAAAAATATACTGGACTAAATCATACATGATTAATCCTTTGGTATGAAGGTTAGTAAGATTCATCTATGTTGGTGTCTTCTAGTAGTTCATTCTTTTTAATGCTTTTCCAACTGGTTGAACTAACCACAATAATTATGGAGTAATCTATTTCATTTCCAAAGGGATTTAATTACCCAAGCTGAACAATTAGGTCATCATGTTTTATTTTGAGTTTTCTAACAAAATATAGTTGAATCCAGAACCAGTGGTCATTTATGAAATAAGTAACCCTGGACTTGCAGAATTATTAAATTATAATCCTCAAGAGCTTTGCACAACCAAATATGGAAATGTCTTATTAACATATAAGTGTATATAATTATGGGGTATAGTGTGATATTTAAATACATGTATACATTATGTACTCATCAAGTTCATGCAATTAACATTTCCATCTCTCTCTCTCTCTCTCTCTCTCTCTCTCTTTTTTTTTTTTTGGATAGAATTTTGCTCTGTAGTTCAGGTTGGCCCTGAGCTCACTATGTAGCCCAGGCAAGCCTCCCACTCAGCAATCCTCCTATCTCTGCCTCCCGAGTGCTGGGATTACAGATGTGAGCCACCACGCCTGGCATGGTGGTATGTAGTACTCATTGCTAGTGGGTGTGAGTCACCATGCCCGGTACTGTTGTATGTGGCTATTGGGGATCAAACCAGGGAACTTGCTCTCACTAGGCAGGCACCAGAACCACTCAGCTAAATCTCTGGTCCCATTTCCATTTTTCTTATTGCTTTTTACTTGGAGATCTCTTATAGCTATTCATAAAATATATAATTTTTTGTGAACTAAAGTCCCTATCCCTTATATGGTACCTACAAAAGCTAGAATGAAGTAATATATATATATTTTTTAAATTTTTTTTAATTTTTTTTTATTTTTTGAGACAGAGTCTCACTTTGCAGTTTAGGCTGGCCCTGAGCTCACTATGTAGCCCAGGCTAACCTCCAACTCAGCAATCCTCCTGCCTCTGCCTCTGGAGTGTGAGATTACAATGTGAGCCACCATACCTGCAATGGTGGTATGTGGTACTGATTGCTGGTGGGTGTGAGTTACCAGGCCCGGTATTGTTGTATGTGGTTACCAGGATCGAACCAGGGACTTTGCGTTTGCTAGGCAGGCACCAGAACCACTGAGCTAAATCTCCGGCCCTGAGTATTATAATTTAAAAAAATTATTTTTGAAAGCATCAAAGAATTGGCAAGATAGTGAGAATCCATTAGGCCAAATGAAGGTACCAATGCAGAACTCAGAAATACAGAGTTTGGACCCACGTGACCTTATCCAGGTAAAACTGTGGTTTTGCAGTTTGAAGAAGGGAAACCAAAGAAGCTACCTCAGACCTTCCATTGATCTTCCTTAAACTTGGGAATCAGAGAACCGTAAGGACATCTGCCTAGAAAGTGAGGGAGCCAAGGCCCAAGACCTGTAACTAGGAGCCAGAACTGGAATAGGATTTTATACCAAATGCCTTAAGTCACAATGAAAGCTACAAGTCACAAATTTTGTCACACTTGTATTTTAGACCGTTACTGTCTTTAGGAGCCAAAAAGCTAACACATCCCCCCCCCCTTGAGAAATTACCTTCATCTTAAGCTTCAACTAACTTCATGGAAAACATGTTTTTCAGAGAGATATCAAAGAAAAAAATAACCAAACTATGGAGGGATGGCTGGACAGAGGGAGAAAGGGGGAGGGAAAGAGAGAGAGAGAGAGAAAGAGAGAGAGATTGTGAAATAGCAAATATTCAAAGGGAAATAGGTAGGGCAAGTAATGAGGGGAATGAAAAAAATATGATGTTAAAAACAGAAATAAACCATATATAGGGGTTGAGGATATATAGAGTGGGCAGGGGAATGGGTAAAACTGAGAATTAACTCATGTCATATACTGGTACAACTTCTCAATATTGAGTGTGATCATGATGTGTATATAAAATGTACCAATAAAGAATTCAATTTTAGAAAATGAGAGATAGAAGTAGACAGAGAGAGAAAGACTCTGGAAGAATCTACAGAAGAAATAAATACTATAAACAGACCCATAAAATCTTCAGACTTTGAAATTGTCAGTACAACTCATAACAGTATTTGTATGCTTGAAGGATAAGAGACAAAAAGCAAGCTAAAAAATGTAAGAAGTGGAAAATTATGGCTACTAACCCAGTTTTTATCAAATCAAGTAAACTGTTGAATTTAAGAGCTGCAACAAACATGTCTTCAATAATTAAGTCCTCACAGTAGGGTAGATAAGTGAACTGGAAGGTAGAATTTGACAGAATGCTTCCCCCAAAATAAAAAGAACAAATTACTAAAAATTCAGAGGAAAAAAAGGGTCTAAAATACAATTAAATTGGAGCCTTTCTCAGAAAGAAATAAGAAATTAAGACAAAGTCATAAATTCCAAAAGTTTAATATGTCTCAAGTAGGATAAATGACATTCATTTTTGACCAATCAAGATAAACTCTTGAAAACCAAAGGCAAAAAGAAATGTTTTAAAGGTGTCAGGAAAAAAGGTAAATTAACTTCAATAAGAAAACATCTAGATTGAACACTGATTTCTCAACAGTAAACTTGAAAAGTTATCTTTTCAGAGGAGAGTGAAATTTTACATTCAACCTGCTGAGATAATATAAATGTTAAATCAGATTAGAATTTAGTCCATTAGAGACAATATTTTTTTAAAAAGAGTTAAATCACTAGTGGTATTATCAACAAAACAAAAAAGTAAAATACAATTGGCTACCAGCAGATTTCTAAGGTGGAAATTTGGGCAAATATGTAAATTGTCAATTGTCAAATGTAGCCTCAAGTGGAAGCATCACAAAAAAACAGTATTTAGAAAGATGGAAGTCATAGGTTAAGAATAAAAGTCTGAAGTTTAAATAATGGAAGTAAAAAAATGGAGTAAAAACATAAAGTATAAAAAAACATGTGCAGAAAATGCTGGTATACCTGTAATGATCCAACTTGACATTAAAAACAGCCATTTTGTTAAAAATCTCCAGTTTGTGTCCAGTAATCTCCCTGTGAACCCAGAACTTGTAACTGTCCATGCAACCAATCTGTGCAGCCACAGATTGTGTGTTTTCAGGATGTACTATTCTATAGTAACCAGTGATCTAATCATTGCTATTGGCTTTTGTAAGGACTCACTTCTGCACTTCAATGATAGAATGATCCAATTACTTCTGCCTAGAAACTTCTTGGTAACAGGTGTGTTGGGGGGTAGATTTTGCACTTAAATACTGTGTCCCAGTTTACCTCTGCACCTTCCTCCTATAGAGGGACAGCCCTCAGCTGAGTTATAAAGCTCTTGGTTGGACTTTAAGATCATGTTGTGTCCTGAAAAACTGTCATTCAGATAATAGCAAATAAAAAGGCACTTTAGAATCACAACAGTTTTATTTCATTAGGAAAATATAGAAAATTTAAGCTACTTCATATCAGATCATGTGAAATAAATATAAAAGAAGGAAAGTTTTCACCTTCCCCCAAAATGGGAATTTTAATACCACTTAACAAACTGATAGAGGAAGTCAAGAAAAATTCAGTGAAGACACTAAAGCAAAATATCAAAGGGCGTGTTGACCGAGTCAGCACTGTGAGAGACACTGTTCAGCATCCTTATAAAAATTTTCCTTTCAAAAGTGCATGAAGACGTCCTTTAGCTCCACCTTGGCCCTTCCGCAATCTGGGAGGGGTCACACCAGAGCTGGCTGGGCTGGAGGTACAGTTGGGTCGGGTCTTTGTGTCGGAGGCTTCAGTGGTGGTAGGTGGGGGTTAGATGACACCCCCCCCAGGCATCCTCACCCCAAAGGGGTCCATTCCCTGGGTTCTAACACCACTTGTGACAGCTGCACTGCCCTGTTAAGGAGGCTGTGGTTGGGGGTAGGCAAGGTTCCACCTTTTGCTCCAGGGCACTCAAATCCACTTGCTTCTCACACTAATTTTATTCCACCCACGCCCAGTTTATCCTGGATTCTTGTCAGCCTCCCTTTCTGGGTAATTCGTAAGGGGAATCAGTGAGGTGCCCAGCAGCCTCTATGGTGACCACTGGCCTTCTCCTCCTCACCCGGACCCGTCTGGACCTGTTTCACCCCAGCCAGCACCTTTGGGCCATGAGAGGGACCCAGCTCATCAGTCCTGAGAGATCTGAGCACCCGATACTACTATACACTTACTTAAAGATTTTCTACAAGAAATATAGTCTTTAAGGTTATTTTTTTGGAATAGAAAGATTTGCTCCCGTCTGTTAGCAGCTTGTATTAAAAGAGTCAAAATACCCATCATTTTATTACCAAGCGATTCATTTGAAACATGACCTTTGTTTTTAGAATCCACCCGTTCCTCTGGGTGCCTGGCTTCACGGCAGCTCCACACAATGAATCCTCTGTTGTGCTCCCCGTAAGAGCATTTAATTGGAATTCCTGTTTATTCCTGATTTCACGGCATTCCCTTTCTCCTTCTAAAACCTCATTTCCCTCAGAAATACAATCTGAACGTAGGACAGCGTGGTGAGGCAGAAAGGGTTCTCAGGTAACCTGCAAAGCATTCGCGATGTGGGCGCGCGCACTCCTATGCGCCTTGATTCTCCAAGGGCAGCGTGTCCTCTGCAGTATCTCCTGGGTCCAACAGCTGTTTCCACACAGAGACCAATCACATTTGTTACCCCAAGGCATTTCTGCCCACCTGAGTTCTCTCTGAGGTTCAGCAGCTTCTTTCCAGGGACTTAGCCTGCCTTCTTTGATTTTTTGCTGGCGGGTATGCTAAACTTACTGCCCATCAAGGCTGCATTCAATGCAAGTAAGAACTACTTGAAACACTAAACAGCACAAACAACCATGCAAAGACCTCAGCTCTGACACAGCAGATGGTCTGTTACCACCTAGTTGCACTCACACATTTTTAGTGCCTCAGATAACACAGCTACCAGGTAGGTGCAAGGTCTGCGGGGATTCCTGAGCTGATCCAGCAGGCTTATGGCAAGGAAGCCCTTGTGACTCAGCAGAGGGAAAGGGTGGGCTGTCCCCTGGGGTCCCTGAAAAATGAATGCCTTCGAATAAAGTACCAGTGAGCTGAGTGGTTTGCTCAGAGGACACTTGTTTTAGCCAGAGAAGTTCCCCGCAGTTACCTTCCCAACCCAGAGATATGTAATCAGAATTTCAACCAGGTGTGGTGGTATGTACTAATCCCAGCACTCTGGAAGGCTGAAGCAGGAAGACTGCAAGTTAGACCAGTTTGGGCAAATTAGGGACTTTGCAAGATTTTGTGTCAAAATAAAAAGAAAAGTATAAAAAGATCTGGGCTTTGGCATTCAGTTCAGTCCCCAGTACTGCACACACAAACATCAGTCTCCACGGAAATATTGGAGATGGCCTGAGGGACTGATCGGATTACCTGGGAAATTTAGCAATTACCCCCCTAAGAAAAAGTAAGAAACATGGTATCTTCTGAATCTTCCAATACTTACATTATGAATAAACACTTTGTGAATGTTTAGAGATGCTGCCTTGTGAGAAAACAAGGACTTATTCAATATATCCACCTAGAAAATTTCTGACAAGGAAAAAAAACAAGCCAGAAAAGTTCTTCCTTCAGTAGAAATGTATCACAGGTCTTACCTCAGGGGTAAGCTGCTTTTGGGGGTGGCATAATCAGCACAATCTCCTCTCAGGATCTCTTCCCTTCCCCGGAGGCCCTTGATGTTACAGACTTGCTGCAGATGGTGTTGAACTCCTTAACAGGATCACTGAGCTGCATGATTTCTGCCTCCACTCAGTTCTGTGCGTAACAATCACACGGTGAGTGTGCAAGCAGAGAGGCTGGTTGTTTGGGCTTTTTGTATTTTTTAAAGTGGGCCTTTTAAGCTTAATTTTCCCTGCTTCGATGTCTCTAACCGAAGATCTATCATATCAGTATTAAGTGGGAAATCGCAAAGCAGGTGTTTTTTTGTTTTGTTTTGTTTGAGACAGGGTTTTGCTTTGTAGTTCAGGCTGGCCCTGAGCTCACTATGTAGCCTAGGCAAGCCTTGAACTCAGCAATCCTCCTGCCTCTGCCTCCTGAGTGCTGGGATTACAGGCTTGAGCCACCAAGCCCAGGGTCTGTGATATGAGGTACTGATTGCCAGTGGGTGTACCACGCCCAGTATTGTTGTATGTGGTTACCAGGGATTGAACCAGGGACCTTGCGTTTGCTAGGAAGGTGCTGGAACCACTGAGCCAAATCTCTGGCTCACAAAGCAGGTTTTTAAATGACACAAAACAATCGTCTACCTAGAAGCTTGGAAACCACTAGCATAACGTGCCCAGAGACCTCCTCCAGGAGAACTCTTCTTAAATAGAATCAGGCACCCACATTTTCATGAAGCACAAGGCTTCTGACCCTCCCCCCATGGATTTGTGAATTTCTGTGACTATTTTTTACTCAGAAACTTACTGTGGCACTAAAGGTGACGCTAAGTTTTGGTGGAAATAAATAGTAGGAACAGACGAGTTGTTAGAACCCAGTGTTCTGCTTTCATCAATCTTACTGTTTCATATTTTAATGTTACATCCACTCCAAAACGTGCCCGATGATCGGCACAACTCCTCTGGGTAAGTGGTTGCGGTATCTTGGTGGACACAGGTCTAGACTCACCCTCTGTGCTGCAAAATTCCTCGTTCCTCTCTTTGGCCACACCCACTCCCCAATCTCATACTATTTCATGCAATTTTTTAATTGAATTCTTTATGGTACAATTTATATACATATTTAATGCAATTTTAACCTTGCATTTCACACTATGGTGCCTTCCAGGGCCCAGAACTAAAGCAGGCTGGGAGCCCTGGGGGCAAATAGTAAGTGTGCCCCTGTGTACAGGAGTCACAAGATGCCCCAAACTCTGTGACATATGGAAACACAGACTTGGCCTGGCCAGATCTTACTATTCTTCATGACAAACTGAAAATCTCACAGTATTTAAATTTTGATAATTGGTCTTATTTTGAAAACAAACAAACAAAAAACCTGTTGCCAGCTGGACTAAAAAAATATCACCTGTGAATTACACTGATGCCACTGGCAACTTTATGGAAAAAATGCTTACCCACCTCCCTCCCTGTTACTAAAGGAGAGAAGGCTTGGGGGTATTTTGTATGTCAGAATCTGCCTTTTCAAATCCTATCCACTTCCCTACAGCAAATATCTAGAATCTGGAATGGGTGTACTGAGCTTTTCTTACATCCTTTAGATTTTCTAACACTCCTACAGATTTTCCTTTAAGACAATAGATTTTCAGACTCTATGTTTTTTAAGACTGTCTCCTTTCAATTTTATTATGATGGATGACCTATCATTTGTTTACAATTCAGCTTTCCAGACAGTTGGTCTTCCTGATGTCTTCAGAAAGTTAAGGGAAAGCAATCAAGTTTCTGTGTCTTGTGAAAACCCAAAGATTTTAAATTTTTTAAAATAAAAAAGTGCTAATGTGCATTTGAAAGATGAACACATTGTGAGTAGTTTTTAAAGGGCGAATATTTTTAAATATATTTTTAAATATATTTAAATATATTTTTAAATATACTAGAAAGTGCATTTTTGAAATGTAGGCCATGGAATCTCCCTTTCACCCCTGTAGATACACCATGTCCAGACAGACAGTTACCCTTCGTTTAGGTCTCTGCGAAGGAAGCTCCGCTCCGCTCCTGAGGCCCTAGGCCTGCGTTTGTGATGTTCAGCTGGCGGAGAGGTGCCAGAGTTTAATACCTGGCCTGTGGGCCCGATGCCAGCTCCAGGAACGGTGTCCCTGTGCCCCGGGCCCTGCTGAAGACCGTGGTTCCCTCCTCCCGCGTTGCTGGGCACCTCGGGAGCCCACAGGCAGCTTTCTACCCGGGTTCCACGCACAGGCTGCGGGGCTGCTCTCAGTCTGTGAACGGACTTTGAATCCCAGCCGCACGGCGCCTATTTTGAGGGAAAACTCCACTACACTCTGAAGACAGCGAGCGCCGCCGGCGCGTTCGTTTTCAGCAATTTCACCCCGAAGGGCAACGCCCGGGCACTGCGTGGAGTCAGACTACGCGGCGCGCGCTCGGGCCTGGCGTGCGCCGCGCGTGTGCCCCGCTCCGTGCCCACGGCCGTGCCGAGCGTGCCCGAGACCCCGGAGGGCGCCAGCCGAGCGTCCAGCTGCTGCTGCGCGGCTGCGGGTGGCAGCCAGCGAGGAGGAGCCCGCCGGACCGGCCCCGCGCTCGCCGCCCACCGCAGCCCGCGCAGCCCCCTCCGCTCCTCCAGCCGGCCTGGGCATCGCACAGCCCCGTGGCAAGGCCAATCCAAAACAAAAAAGCAACTAAACTTCAACACACCGTGAAGACCCGACCCCTCACAGCCCGACCTCCATCCCTGCCCCCACGAGGGACGCGCCCGCCGCGGCCCCGCTCGGGCGGCGCGCACGACGGAGCGGCGTAGGTGAGGGACCGCGTTCCCGCCCGCCGGGGGCGCCGCGCCTGGGACCGGCCCACCGTCGCCGCCGCAGCCGCGGGCACCATGACCGCTCTGCGCGCTGGGGTTACAGGTTGGTCACCGCCACCGGTGTCGCGGAGAGGCCGGGAGGCTCGCGCGTCGCCCCTGGCCGGGGCTGGGCCGAGGCGGCGGGGACGCGGGCTGCGCCGGGAGTGCGGCGCGGGCAGGGGTGGGCACCCCCCTAACCGGGGCGCGCGGCTCTCGGGTCGCGGCCAGCGTTCGCCTCACGCTGTCTCAGCGCGCGGGTGCCTGGGGCGCCCACAGCGAGGCGCTCCGGCCCGGCCTGGGCAGCCGGCCTGGGCCCTGCCAGCCGGGGCATCTAGCAGGTGTTGGGGGCGGGGAAAGCAGGTGGCTGGGGCTGGGGCTGAGCCGCGAGGGCGCTAGCACCAGCCTTGCCTACCCGGGCTCCATGGCGTGGGTCAACCTCTGGGCCACGGCGCTGGTGTGTGGGGCGCTTCTGCTCCAGCAGGTTTTAAAGGAGGGCTCGAGGCCTTGTCCCAGCCCCGTGTGTCTGCAGATTTGTTTACTAAATATCCCTCAGTCTGACCATTGACCTGCTCGCGCAGCTATCCTTAGGGTGGCCACGCGGCCAGCCCTCCTGTGTCCTGCCAGAGCAGCTCCATTTTGCCACTGAACCTGTCAGGGCCTATTGCGCCTGGTCCGGCCGGAGTCCGCCAGACACCTGGCCAGGAACCCTGACCCCGAGTCTTCCTCCTTCCAGATGTTATGATAACATTGAACTCAGGCCCTAAGTTCTGGAAATGTTGTAGGAATACATTTTCAGATTCAGACACAATTTTTCCAGACCACGTTAAGGTTTGTGTGAGTGCCCATACACCCTCAGGTTCCAAGCCTTCAGTCTTCGTCTTGTGTTTGTGCAGCCTCTTAGGCCTGGAGTTACTTGGGGGTGAGATGAGAGTTAAGCAGTGATTTGTGTGTTGGCGGTTAGTGGAGAGGAACGCTCCAGGATGTCAAACAGGTGGCTATGTTTTAAAACAGCTTAGAATTCCTATTTTTGTTGCTGCAGCTATCCAAAGATGAGTAAGACTCATGGCTTCTTCAGCCTTCGCGACCCTTAATGTCCTAACTGGCTGCTTGTCTTTTTTGGTGTTCAGGGTTGGCAATTTCATGCTTCCGTAGAGTACTTTTACTCAGCTAAAACCAGTTGGAATGAAGGAAAAATAGGTTTTGGAGAAAAACTAAAAAAATGAACAGGCTTTGAATCCTCTTCCATGTTCATGGATGACTCGATGTCTTTGTGGAGAAAAAGTGCTGTCTCTGGAAAGTTGAACCTCTGTAAAAGTCGAAGGAAAGGCATTCTTGTGACATGGTGGCAGTAGACTTACAACTTTGGTTGTGATCGGAAAGATACTCAGATGGGAAAAATTGCACTTTTAAAGGGAAAAATACTGTATCATTTTTTTGCAGTTTAGTGAGTTAACAGTTTTAATAGTACTTTCTTCTTTGGACATGGCATTTCCCTGAGATGCACTCTGATTGCTTCTTTTCTCTTCCCTTAATATGCTGTGAATGTCCATCTGTATTTGTTGGCACATGTGTGTGCGTGTGTGCACACAGATACATGCATGTTTTCTCAGCAATACTGAGATAATGTCCAAATTTTTACTACTTGTCCTTGGGGATAAGAGTCACAGGTAGATTTTTAAGTTGGTGGAGAAAAGCTCACACGAACATTGTTACATCCCAGTGAAATCCAGCACCGGGCCAGGAACCGGTTGCTCAGTGAGGTAGAGCGTTGGGACCAAGCTCTAAGAGTCTGTCAGGAAAGACGATGTGAGTAAAAACACAGTGACATATCCTGTCTTCTTCTGTGCGTTTGGACACTATGATTTCATAGGTAAAGCAATTATGAGTTATATCCTCCAAAATGGCATCAACGTTTTAGAGTTTAGCTGTATTGTATATTTTAAATTTATAAAAAAAATAATCTTTTAGCTCAAGTTTATGGTTCTTACTATCTCAAGAACTCGCCCAAGAAACCTTAAACTTTTAGAACTTTCATGGGCAAATTTAACTTTGTTGGTTATTTTTGAATTTTAAAGTGAAAAGGTTACAGGTGACAGAAGAGTGAATAAAAGAAAACGACTGTTCAGAATTCTAACAGCTTTACACAAATTACTGCAGTGTCTGTCTCTTCCTATGGTCTTCTAAAGACTAGAACTTTATGGTCTAGAGATTTAGCTCAGTGGTTCCAGCACCTGCCTGGCAAGCCAAGGTTCCTGGTTCGATCTGGTAACCTCATACCACAATATTAGGCGTGGTGATTCACGCCTACCAGCAATCAGTACCACATACCACTGTGCAGGGCGTAGTGGTTCATGCCTGTGATCCCAGCACTCGGGAGGCAGAGGCAGGAGGATTGCTGTGAGTTCGAGGCTTGCCTGGGCTACATAGTGAGCTCAGGGCCAGCCTGAACTACAAAGCAAGATCTTGTCTCAAAAAAAAAAAGACTAGAACTTGTAATCATGAGGTTGTATAATTTTTATATTGGTTATTTCCTTTAATGTTTATCATAAGCATGTGGAAAATATTTTATATAGTTTTCTTAAAATTTATAACAGACTATGTAACACATGCTTAAAGATAATGTAACTTTATTCCTTTAACCCATACTTAAAGAAATTTACTGTGACTTTTAAAGAAATTCACCAGTAACTATAATCTTACTTATAGCCTCATTGTTGTGGCTTCTAATTTTTCATCATTAGAAACAGTATCTTAATAAATTGTTACAGTACAGTGATTTATTTCTATTTTGTTTTTCCTAAAAGTTTCTTACAAGTTATTTCTGAGAATAAGAACTAATTAGATAAGCATATAAATGATATACATACCTATATATTATACATACCATATCTATTCATGTGTCTTCAGATTAGATTCATAAACAATTTGCATTATAATTTTGATTAAGTTGCTTTATACAGTTTCAAAATAAATCTGCCATTTAAAAATTATTTTTAAATCATCTTCCCTCTTCTATGATAATAAAGATAAAATAATAACTTGGATTAATGGCATAATAAAATTAGACCTTTAACAAATTCTTCTGAAAACCCAATTGTAAAATGCACCTCTTACAACAAAGCCAAAGTGGGACTGCTCAAAAAAAAATTGAAAGCTGGAAGATAAAAATAAGTATAGGCCGGGTCTTTTAGGAAAAAATGGCTGTCGAGTTCAGTTTAATTTTGCTTTTACTTTCAAACTCAGATCTCAAGTAAATAATCAAAAACATGCATATTGGGAAAAAATTTGTACCACCAGGAATAGGAAGAAGAGCTTTTGTCCTAGGCTGCAGAATGCAAAGTGGTTTTTTGTTTTGTTTTGTTTTGTTTTTGTTTTTCCCATTTGGTAGAGATGGAGCTGGACTGATGGGCAAAAGTTAGGTTCTGTGCACAATTTCTTCCTAAGAGCATTATACTAAAACCAAGGAAGAAAAATCCTGGCAGGACCCTTCGTAAGAAGGCTCTGGGAACAGGGTGTTGATAAGAGAAAAGTGGGATTTCCAAAGCAATTTCTCTGTGTGGTCTAAAGCCAAGTGTATCTAGACCAAAGGAAATATGCTCAGAGGACAGACATTGACCCTGAGGTCCAGAGATGGAGGCCAGAGCGGGGTGGCAGCAGGGGACTCAAGGAGAATTAGAAGCACAAAAGGCCCGAACCCTCCAGCCAGAGGACACATCTCAGGGGAGATGAAGGTTATGCAAAGGAAGGAGATGAAAGGAAGACTTTGTTTGCGGAGAGGACGGTGTGTGTGGAAAACAGCCAACAGGGACACACAAACACATGCTCGTCCTGACAGAGAAAGAGCAGCGGAACACAGCCAAGCTATAAAGTGAAGTAAGACCATTTTTCCCTTGTAGATAAAAATACAAATCAAACTAAGTTACCATGTACAAGGAAAAATACAATTTAGGTAACATTGAGCTATAGCTTAGTGAACACATGAATTTGGTGATAATAAGGAAAATAATTCATCAGGATTTGGATCAAGTTTTTTAAAAAAATTTCCTGTCCACAAGGGACAGTTTTGATTGACCTTAGCATCCCTTCCAAAATTGTCAACAGATAGTTATTTAATATCTCAAAAATGTGTGGCCTGAAAAATAATACATATCTCTTATAATAATAATATGAGTCAAAAATGAAAAATGTATGAAATGTATACTTACTGGACAAATACTGCCAAGAGAAAAAAAGGTTGAAATTGAAATATGTGGCTATCAGAAAGACAGTTCAAAAATAATTAAGAAAAAAGGACCTTGGGCCGGAGGGTTAGCTCAGTGGTTCCAGTGCCTGCCTCACAAGCGCAAAGTCCTGAGTTCAATCCCTGGTAATCACACACAATGCTGGGCGTGGAGACTCATGCCCACCAGCAATCAATACCACATACCACAGTGCTGGGCATGGTGACTCATGCCTGTCATCCCAGCACTCAGGAGGCAGTGACAGGAAGATTGCCGAGTTCGCGGCGGCTTGCCTGGGCTACATAGTGAGCTCAGGGCCAGCCTGAACTACAGAGCGAGATTCTGTCTCAAAAAAAAAAAAAAAAAAAAAGAGGACCTTAAAGTAGTAAAATTTACTATCTTTTATAAAGTAACAATTGCAACCTTATTATGGCATCATAATAATATGTATAGTGAAAAGTTTTCTTGTGGTAATTCTGGGGCCAAGGGAGACATGGACCATAAATCTAGTATCCTCAGAAAGGATGCTGTATTCAAAGGGCATTGAGAGTAAACACTTCAAGTAAGAAAAAAGCAATGAAGTACAACTACATTGTTAAATTTCTTCAAAGGAAAAAATAAAATGAAAGTTTAAAAATTAAAAACACAAATGATTTACAGTAGGCCCTTGAGTTATGTCCAGCCTGAATATGAGCAATTTTGGTTACAACTGGAATTTTAATTTTAACTTATAGTCTTGAGTTGCAACCCCAATGGCAGCCAGTTGTCCTTCCAGATGGTCTCTGATACAGATTTAGTCCTTAAAGGCTAAATTGCAGAATCCTTCCTTCTGTGGAGTTGTGAAATCCTAGGCCTGTGTCTCTCCGAGGACATTGAGATCTGCCTGTGTACAAGACAGAAAATTAGAAGGCTATGTAGAGAAGCCTACAGTTGACCAACTTGAGTTACAGCCAACCCTTGCAAATGAACTGAGTTCCTAAGTCAAGGGTCTACTGTAACAAGGTAGAACAACTCTGGATGTGAGAGAAGAAAGCTACAAGCTACAGCATTCTAACTTGTCATGAATATTAAGCCACAGATACCTGTAGAAAGAACTAGAATAACAAGAAATATGAAAAGAACTATGAAAAATGAAAAGGAGGTTAGTGAAAGAAAGAGAGGGAAACCAGTGATCAGACCATAGTAGTGCAAATGAAGAGGAGGTTGGTAGAGATGGATCACTGACAGATCTTGGTGACTGAAGAAAGAGGTGAAAGGGTTCAGGTTAAAATGAGTTCTGGTCACCAACCTGAGTGAGAGTGGGTAGCCTAATCTGCTTTTAGTTATATCAAGATAAAACAATGAATTCTCTCCATTAGTATGATGTGTGTGTTAGTTAATTTCCTCTAGTTGTTTTTATTATAAAATCTACACATCAATTTCACATATCTCTTCTGGAGTAGAGGAAATTTTTTTAAAAAGAATTGCTTAACATTTTCAAAAGAACAAATTATGGGGCCAGAGATTTTGCTCAGTGGTTCCGGTACCTGCCTTGCAAGTGCAAGGTCCTGAGTTGGATCCCCGGTAACCACACACAATGCTGGGTGTGGTGACTCACGCCCACCAGCAATCAATACCACATACCACAGTGCTGGGCCTGGTGGCTCACTCCTGTAATGCCAGCACTGGGGAGGCAGAGACAGGAGGATTGCTGAGTTTGAGGTTTGCCTGGGCTATATAGTGAGCTCAGGGCCAGCCTGGACTACAAAATGAGACCCTGTCTCAAAAAAAAAAAAAAAGAACAAATTATGGAAGACTGTCAGATAAGAATCAAATTTGTATTAGACAAGATATGTCATTGATATATTAAAATTCAATTGATTATTCATTATAAAGCTTGCCCAATGATTAAAAAAATAAACCTAGATAATGTAAAACTGAGAATTTTTTGAGCATGGAAACTATTTAATTATTCATTAGAAGGACCAAAATACAGAGATTAAAATATATGTTGTAAATAAGAGATTCAGTTCCTAAAAATAGAACTTGTCCTGAGGAAGACCTTTATGTGAGTTAGACTATTCTTTTCTCTCAGCTTAATATAGGTCAGTATTCTAGGAGAAAAGTAGTTTTAACTCTGGAAGGCCTCAAAAATTATTTTCTATTTTTGTCAGTAAAAAAATCAGTAAAATGTAAAAATCTGCCAGTTGAATTAGGAAACTTTAATTTGTGCACTGAAAGAAATCAAATGGCTATTTTAAAGGTCTATGCTGTATTAGAAAAATAGACTAGAAATCAACAAGAAAACTTCTATTCATCTCTTATTAGATAAAATAATCCCTACATACAAGACACATTGCAGTTATTTAATTTTTGAGAAAATCTAGAGATCTCCAAGGAAAATTTAAGAATGGAGTACACCAGATGCATTTAATTGTCAATCAGAAATTTTCTTCCGATTTAAATTTACCTATTTTTTAATTATTAGACGCCTATTTTTCCCATATAATAAGCATGATGCCAAATTGAAAATCTCTAAGTATTAAACAGCCTCCTGATTATCTAAACTAGTGATAATTCAGATGTCTACAAATCGTCTGGTAGAGGTTTTAAGAAATAGGATTTTCATATTCCCACTTTTGGAGGCTCCAGTTGCACATTTGTGAGGTGAAGGAGGCAGAAGTCACGTGTCTCCGTGTGGCTGCGATAACAAATGCCACTGATGAGGCAGCTTAAACAGCAGCCAGTGGTTTCTTTATGTTCTGAACATGCGGAAGCCCAAGGTCAAACTGCTTTTCACTTGCTAAGGAGAGTCTCAGACAGATGCCCTCTAGCTATATTCTCAACCAACCAAAAGAATTCTAAGGGCACTAATCTTACTGAAGAGGCCCCACTCTCACAAACTACCTACCTATCAAAGGCCCTGTCTCCAAATATCATAAAATCACACATAAGAGTCTTAACTATGATTTATGGATAACCCGAACCATTCACTGTGTAGCTCTTAGGATGTTTATAAGTTTCCCTAGATGGATCAGATGTTGGGTAGCTTTTAGAAATTACCACTGTAAACTATTGACAGTTCTTATTTAAATTTTTGGGATTCCTATTACAAAATGAATCTATCAAAAAAAATAGAGATCTCGTTTTGATTTTCCTTAATGCTGTATTTAAATACAGTAGCAAGGCACTATTTTAAACAATCCATCTTCTTAATCTACCCTTTACAGATTCATACTACAAAATAAAATACTCAAAATAAAAATAGATACTTTGAGCTGGGGAAATAGCTAAATGGTAAAGCATTTACCTAATATGTGCAAGGCCCTAGGTTACAATCCCCAGCGCCATAAAATTTTAAAACTTTTTTTCAAAATTTAGCATTTAAATGACAGTAGCAGCTCCTCAGAATGAAAGGCCTGTCACTGGACAATTGATATTGACAGTTTATGGGCATTCATAAGGATGGAAGGCACTCTAGAGACTCCTATGAATTTGTATAAAACCATACAGAAGTCCTCCATGATTTTTAGTCTTGATATTCTTTCCTTAAAATTTTCTTAGACCTCCACTGTGCCCAGAATAACTCAAAAAATTAGAAGGTTATATCCTTAGCCGGGTGTGGTGGCTCAAGCCTGTAATCCCAGCACTTGGGATACAGAGGCAGGAGGATTGCTGAGTTCGAGGCTTGCCTGGGCACCATAGTGAGCTCAGGGCCAGCCTGAACTACAAAGCGAGACCCTGTCTCAAAAAAAAAAAAAAAAAAAAAAAAAAAAAGGTTGTATCCTTTCTAATCACAGAGAGAATGACAAGGGCTTATTAAACAGGTTGACTGCAGTTTCAAAGTCTGACTGAAACTCCTGAGCCTGCTCCACCTGCAATCCGGGCACCTGGATTTGTAATCAGTGAGGTATTTTTAATAGGGAAACACACAGGAGCAGCAGGGAATGTGGCCCCGTCCAGGGCTGGGGAAGGAGGGAGAGAGAGCTGCTGGGCATAAGGTAGGACATCAAGGTTGCAGCGATGGAAGAGAACTATGTCCTGGAGGTCTGCTCTGTACTGCCGTGGCTGTTGTTAACAACACTTTGCACCTAGCACTGTTCTGGGGATACATGTCACATTAAATGATCTCACCATTGTATTTTAAATACAGAAGTGTAGGTAACACAAATACCAAAACCATAAATGTTTTAGCTTTGGCCATCGGGTGCCATGAAGAAAAAATATTGAAACATTCTAGTTTATCCTGAATTCTTTTGCTAGACACAGTGCTTTTGTTTTGGTTTTGTTTTGTTTTCAGTGCCAGGGGGTTAAACTCAGGGACGCTGTGCTGAACTACATTCCCAGCCCTTTTTTATCTTTTGTTTTGAGACAGGATTTTCCTAAATTTCCCAGAGTAGATTAAAAATTTCAATCATCCTACCTCATCCTCCCAAAGGGGTAGAATTACAGGTATGTACTCCCAGGATGGGCTCAGATGGATTAAATTTTAAAGGTCAAGTAAAATTCAGTTTTTAAAATTTAAAAAAAAAAAAACAAATTTTGGTGAAGTAATCACATTGTTTTAGGATATTTGTAGAAAAAATTACATGTGGTTTTTCTTTGAGAATTAGTAAATAGAGTCAATATACAAGGCAAGGGACCATTTTGCTGTTTCTAATCAGTTTTGTTGAGGAAAAACAAAAAAGAAAAAAAAGTGTTTTGTGTGTCAGCCCTTGGAAATGTTTAACTTCCTCCGTGTGGTTGACGTAGGACACCAATCCAAACAAGCAAAATAAAAAGTATTAGTACTACCAGCCTTGCTAGGTATCTGAAAATTAACTTTATGTTCTCTAAAAATAAAGAATGAAGTCTAGATCAGTGGAGCTTAAGAGTAGGAATGATTTATTGAGAGAAGGAAGCTTCTGCCGAAGAGAGACAAGAGGAGGACTGGAAAGTGGGGCACCCGCCCACTGCACTTCTCAAAGGTGTTTCATGGGGCAAAGCCCCAAGGTGAGGGAGGTACAAAGTGGGACAAACAATAAGACCCAATGGAAAATCACAAGGTGGGCATAAGGTAGGACAACATCAAGATCAACAGATAGGGTTACAAGTATGGTCACCCACTGATTGAATGGGGATTCAGTGGGAGAACCAGTCCGGTAGCAAGCTCACAGAGAACGAACAGGGAATTTCTGGAAAGGAAATGGGTAGGAAGTTGATGTCTGTTTAGAGTATCAATCACTTCTATTTATCCCTAGAAGTAACAGGTAAGCATAATGCATTTGCTCTTTTTATAATGCTGACCGGTGAATGTGTCTCAGTTGCTTTTTATGTTAAAGGCTCAGCTTTGTACTCGTAATAATCTCTGACTTTGCTGTGTGCCACGTGGTCACTGTCGGTGACCTGCTGGGCCTCGTTAAACTGGACCAGCACCTAACACGCCGTTTTGTAGAGATACAACCTGATTTCATGAGGGTCAAAACTGAGAAGCAGAGATGAAGAATCCCAAAGGGAAAGTAACATTTGGAGGAGGGAGAGGCAGGAAACAAGAGGGGGGACATGAGAGGCAGCACTACTGAGTCGAGGTGTTTATAGAAAACCAGATTGAAAATCTGCCACAGTGATCTTAGACTACTGAGAAACACCCGCAGGCTGTCTGCTGCAGAGGCACACGCGGCTGGGCTGAGATGCGCGGCCGTGTCAGTTCTGCTCACACTCTCTCCAGTGTTGCTGGGGGAGCACGGGCTGCAGAAGGCTGTGACTTGAAAAGAAAATAACCCCGTCGCTCGTCGTCCCAGCAGGCTAGTGAAAGTGAATGGGGTGCCCGGCCCACGGCAGCTCCTGAGCAGAGGATCCCTGGGGCCCAGGGGAGGCTGCCCCGGAGAGGGTCTGGCCTTGCAGTGTTTTAGGTCTAATAAGAGCCATGCTCTGATTTAATTTCACCACTTTAAGAGGAAAGAGGAGCAGGAGAGGGAGACTCCGTCTCTCTTCTCTGGGAAAGATGGCCGCACTCCTCAGTGGTCAGCCTCAGAAAGACCTGGCGTCGCGGTGGCTTGTGAGAAACCAGCTGTGTGGTCCCAGCAGGGCACTCACTTTGTCTAAACCTTGATTGTCTCACGGAATAGGAATGACAGGGACACCTGCCCCTTCGGGACCCGCTTAGAAGTAGGTGAAGTGACTCACGGGAAGCACCTCATTTTAAACATCATAAACCTTCAACAAGTGTTAGGTATAAATGATTTAAACTTCAATTTTAAAAGTACTTAGTACAGGCATGGAGAATTTAGCTCAGTGTCACCATGCCTGCCTCCCAAGCACAAGTTCAATTCCTGGTACAGAAAAAATGCTTAATTTTACATCAAAAGTATCATCATTGCCAAACATTTGAAATAGACAAAAGATCTTAGAGTCAAGAAGTAGAAATCAAATTCCCCACCAGTATGCTGCTTCGTTCCCTCGACTTTAGTTCTTCCGACAAAACAGACTACTGGGTTTCTAAATTTGCTTACAATTTATCTGGGAAATCATTCAATTTTATTTCAAATTTTGTTTTTACCAATTTCCCTTAAGTAGGTTTAGTGATTAAAATAAGAAAGCAGTAACCGAGCAGCCACTAAAGGGGTGCCACTAGGGTTGGGGACTTCTAGTCTGGGGATGTGCAGTGTCCACTGTGAGAGTCTGGATGCTTTAAGACCTGACCTCAGGAGAACTTGTAAAGGGAGAGAAAGGGGCGGTTGCTGGGTCCACCTGACAGGAGACACACTGACAGGGTTTTCGGCCACAGAGACACCGCGAGAGGATCCTCCATCAAGCCGAGGATGGTGAGAGACCTGGCTCCCAGGCCGGGCAGTGTCCAGGCTCCTTGAGGAAGGACCATTTGCAGGGCCGCCTGAGCAGGAGGAGAGGAAAAGGCTGCAGAACAGCAGGAAAGCCGACGGAAATAGTGAGGTGTCCCCTTTAATTTAAACCACAGCATAAAATTTAAAATGCTGTCTTCTAAATGAAAAAGAATTTTACAAACAAAACAGAAAGCCTAACTTTACAGGAACAATACTTCACAGAAGCGGCATCAGGAACAACGTCCCCTTTGGTCTTCAGAGATACCCCGAGGTGCTGAAGAGGGAGAGACAGGCACAGTTGAATACTCAGATCAACAAATCTGTAGCCTTAGATTCCCCTGTCCCCCAACGTGCAGAGTGACACTTTTCTCAGCGATGAATTCAGCATCCTGAAACCTAATCTAGAGAGACAAATTCTGTCTGTTTACTTTGTGAGGCCTCATACAAATAAGGATGCGAATGAGTTTACGAGAAGATAAAGCCAAGGAAGAAGTGCGGATGGATGCTGGAGGTGATGTTTATTTACAGCTAGGATTTGGTGTACACATTTTCTGACAGGGAAAGATGTTCACAAGATACTGCTGGGTGGCAAAAAAGCTGGTGACAAAATAATAAGGAAGGAGTCATTTAACATAAATACACATGTGAAAAAATGTGTATGAGAAATACAATCCTAAAAGAGAAAGAATTTATGCCCCAGTGAGGAGAAAGCACCACAGCCAAAGAAAACCCCACAGGGAGAGGGACTGTTTCTGGCTCTGAATTTGAAGCCCTGTCCCAGTGGCTGACACATTGAATGTGCTCTGCAAACACTTGACAATGATTATCATGAAGTAGAATATCCCAGTGGCTTTCATTGTTGTCTCTCATTTTCTTTATACTTTATTTTCTATTTTTCTTATATCAAATCTGTATCACTTGTTTTTTTAAAAATTGAATTCTTTCTTGTATCACTTGTTTTAAGAAAAATAAAAACTGGAGTGTTTTCTCTTAATTAAAAATAGAGGTGTTTAAGGTCTCGGAAAAGGCTAGACAGGAAGCCTTTGTTGGAAGACTTTCCTTTCCCTGATAGCAGAGAGGCATGCTGGGAGTTAGCTGACAGCAGACTGGCATGCTGGGAGTTAGTTGTTACCTATTCCTTGGCCAAAAAGGCAAGATGGAGCCAGCAGAGAGCTGTGAGTTATGAAAGGACCACAAGTGAAAGTTGAAGAGTAAGTGCATCACGGTAGTGTTATAGGAATTGGTGAAAGAACACACGGAGACACAGAGTTTGGGTTAGAAAAAAAAAGATTACTCAAGTAGGTTCGAACTGCCCTGAAAGGCAGGCTTAATGTTCCCCCATGACCTTAGTTACACTTCTCGCTTTGTGGGGTTTTACAACCTTATTTCATTCTCTGGTGATCTAGCTTGATTAAGAAGTCACAGTTACTGTTAATAGTCACAGTGACAAATGAAATAGATTTTAGCTAAGCAAGGTATTCTGTTCTAAGGTTAAAATGTTATTTACAGAGAACGAGCAGTAAACAAACTGATGACCATCAACTTCAAAGGTTTAGGGAAGCAGCACAAGGAAAATGGATATTTTACTTTTTTGCATTTTAACCTACAACAGCTAAGCAAACAGTGCCCCAATTTAACCAGTGCTCTACCGTTAAATTGAACATGCTCTCTGTCACCTCAGGAACATGGTGCATTTGAGAATTGTGAGAGAGAAGACAGGCATGTCTTGTTCAGTGCTAAGTCCATGTCACCCACCAATGGCCAGGCTTCTTTTTTTTTTCTTTTTTTTTTTAGATAGGGTCTCGCTTTGTAGTTCAGGCTGGCCCTGAGCTCACTATGTAGCCCAGGCAAGCCTCGAACTCAGCAATCCTCCTGTCTCTGCCTCCCGAGTGCTGGGATGACAGGCATGAGCCACCACGCCCGGCACCAGGGTTTTTTTAAATGAGTGGAATCCTGTACCATGAAGGAGGGGAAGCTTCTGTTAGCGGTGATGTTTGCTCTTCCAAAGACAGGGAAATAAGTTTGGAGTGAGCAGTTAGAGGGACATTAGTGAATATTTTTCTTTCTTTTCTGAACATTTTTCTCAAATTTTGATAAAGATAGTAACTAATAGGGTAGAAGCCCACATGTGGCATGTGTGTGTGTGTGTGTGCATGTGTGCATACATCCACACATGAATGTACACATTGGTGTATGTGTTGATTACAATAATAGATAAACAGTTTCACTAGAATCTATGAAGACACCTAAATTTGTGCACATAAATGATCAAAAGGGTAGTTATTGGTGATGATGTATTCACATTGTAGTGACACCTTATGATTCAAAATTAATTAATGACTTCTTTGGGTCATTTAGAATCAAATAGATAATATGAATTTACTGAAGTGGGATATTTCTCACTATACTTTTCTTCTCTAATACTAAATCTTTCAGTTATAACAAATCACACACAGACAAAATCTGTCGTAAATGAGGGAATTAGGAATGACTGATATAGAATTAGGAACAAAGAGGACCCTGCTGGAATAAAGGGGTTGAAATAGCTAAGAAAAGTTGGAGAATAGTGGTTTGTTTCATATGAGTGGAGCTTTGGGTATGAAAGGAAGTATAGGTAAAATCAGTGATTTTCAGTGTCCTGGAAGCATAAGAATGCCTTTCATGTTTTTTGCTGTAGTTTTCATTGTATAGATCTTTAACCTCCTGGGTTAAACTTATTCATAGCTATTTTATTATTTTGTAGCTATAGTAATGACAGTTTTTTAAAAAGTCATTTGCTGTCAGCATATAGAGATGCTATTGTCTGTTGACTCTGTAACATTCTTTACTGAATTTGTGTGCTAGTTCTTCAAAAGATTTAGAGTTTTTATATAGCAAACCATAACATTCTGCAAACAGGGACTATTCTTTCCAACTTGCATGCCCATTACTTCTTTTTCTTGCCTACTTTGTCAGGTGAGTACTTTCAATATTTTGTTGAAGATCAGAGTGGAGAGCGGAGGTCTTGTTTTGGATCAGCTTTTACCTATTGAATGTGATGTTGCTTGTGAGTTTCATGTTTGGTCTTTCTTGTATTGAGCATGTTTCTTCTATACCTCATTTGTTGAGAGTTTTTGTCTCAAAGGAAAATTGAATTTTGGCATTTTTTCCCCCTGTGTCGATTAAAATGATTATATGGGAAACTGATTTTTACACACACACACACACACACACACACACACACACACACACACGGGCATATTTAAAAAGCAGCCTAAGAGATGGAAACACAGCTTAGTGGTAAAGATATTGCCTAATGTGTTTGGGCCTTGGTTCAATCATCAGGACACAGAAGAAAAATAGCCTCTACGTGGAGTTCTAAGACCTGGCAAGGAGCCTATAGTGACAGAGGGAAAACAAATGACATCCTCATACATACAAGGAAACAAGAAAGAAGTTGCTGCTGAGAGCGTGGGGGACTTGTATATTGTGCATCCCTGTGGTCCTTCCAGCTGAAAAGTTCAGGCAGTGGGGCTTGTGACAAAGGAATGAGGAGAGGAGAAAGGTTCTAACTTAACACCAGTCTGTTGTGCTAAATTTTAAGATGGTGGGGTTCACGGGTCTCCCTTTACCCAGGGAAGAGGCAGCCCAGATACATGACTCAGCAATGGTAGCTGGAATTAACAGATGGAGATAGAAACTGTAAGAACAGATGATAACGCCAGGTCAAAAAGGATTAAGTAGAGCAGACTCACACCCACCAACATCTATACCGCATACCCCAGTGCTGGGCGTGGTGGCTCACTCCTGTCATTCCAGCACTCGGGAGGCAGAGGCAGGAGGATTGCTGAGTTCGAAGCTTGCCTGGGCTACATAGTGAGCTCAGGGCCAGCCTGAAGTACAAAGCGACACCCTGTCTCCAAAAAAAAAAAAGAGAGAGAGAGAGCAATGAACCAAAGTATGTTTTCACCTGGAGTTGCTGTTAGCAGTTTCCAAGGGAAAGATTTATCAATGAGCATATTGTAGCTGTGCAGCCTGTCTCCCAATATTAAACTGTTTAAATAGAGACTATTTTAAGCAAGTGTGAAAACGCTGCTGAAAGCCCTGTTTTTCAAACTTAGTACACTGCTTTATGAACGACATTTCTGGGAACAGGAACAACATTATCTTATAAACATGTAATGGTGATAAGGCAGAGATATAAGACAGCGATTTCCTATTAAAATTCCAAGCTTGCCTAGGATACTTAAATATCCCTCCTGGTCTTTATCAAAAGAATATTAATTTCTATGCTCACATATTGACTCAGCATGAATGATGGTGTAAAATAACATTATTAAGTACACAGGAAAATTATTGAAATAAATGGCCTCATATTAATCTTAGTTTCTTCATATTTGTGACTTACAACTACTACTCGAATATTTTATATCATTTACATTTTTTTGAGGCAGCATCTTATAATATAGTTCAGACCATACTTGAAATGTAGCCCAGGCTGTCCTTGAACTTGTGGCAGTCTTCCTGCCTCAGCCTCCCAAATACTGGGAGTTTGTTCTCTGGGCATGTTTGATTGGGTGAGGTGCTGGAAAAATGTAAAATGAGCATCACACTGAATGACAACTAATGTCAATCTGTTATGGTTGCACTCTTTTGATGGGTTCAAGATAGCTAAAATGGACACCACTTTTTACAAAAATAAATCCATTGCTTTAGATGCAGTTTTGCTTCAGATAGCAGACTGGTAGTAAGAGATGGATAGAATTCACAGTGTGCGTCAGTATCCATCGTATCCCTGTACTCCAGTCTGTGAGATCTCGGTCTAGCTTTGGGAACCCACTCTTTCACTCCCTGGTTTGTGTTCCATCCTTTTGAAGGTTTTCTAAAATTTTGCATCCATTCTTTGGATGTGTAGAGGACTGTCACACAAGTGGCATCTCCAGATGTTTCCCCCTCCAAAGTAAACCAGAGAGCAAGCATAATTTGAATATTTTGCATACATTTACATAAGATGTCAAGACTCTCTAACTCCAATTATGTAAAATAAAATTAATTAGTACAACCTACTGCAAAGCCCGTATTCAAACTCAGCATTGCAGGCAGTAAGAGCCTGGAAAGGCCTCGCACATCTGAGAGCCGATGAGGTTGATTTCCTGTGGGAGTGGGAGAGTCAGCCGAGGTGGTGCTCCGGTGGACTGAGCACTGCACGGTGAGAAAGGCTGGGTTCCCCGTGAGTCAGAGTCACAGCTGAATCCAAGGCCACGTGGGTGTCCTGAGCAGCTGTGCTTTGCTCTTCTTCCCAGTGGAAGCCGCTGCTCTTCCTGTGACCCGGAAGGACGGAGTGGCACATACTGTCCTTGCCCGGGTTTCTTCCTCCAGCGCCATGGGCCACCAGAGAGGCTAGCCAGTGCGCCGTCTGCTGTTGTGATGAACCTTCCTTCGTCCTGATGTGGCACCCGCAACACCACATGCCGCCTGGAGAGCACTCTGCTGCCTCTACCTTGAGCCAGACCAGTGCACTCACTGCTACCGGCCTTTACTTTATGATCAGCTAGGTCTTGTTCTAAATTTCAAGTTTTTGTAGGTGGCCCTGACCAATGGGTCATTAGCCTTCTTAGGCATGTATTTTTAAAAGATGATTTCTCTGTGAGAGTTGTTGTAAAGTCTAAATAACATGCCATACTAAGTACCCCAAACTTAACTATTTTTTGAAAAAATATTAGTCTCTTTGAGATGAAATCCACATGGTAATCAAAAACAGGAAGTCCCGGGCCGGATGGTTAGTTCAGTGGTTCCAGCGCCTGCCTCGCAAGTGCAAGGTCCTGAGTTCAATCCCCGGTAACCACATACAATGCTGGGCATGGAGACTCACGCCCACCAGCAATCAATACCACATACCACAGGGCCGGGCGTGATGGCTCATGCCTGTAATCCCAGCACTCGGGAGGCAGAGACAGGAGGATTGCTGAGTTCGAGGCTTGCCTGGGCTACTTAGTGAGCTCAGAGCCAACCTGAACTACAAAGCGAGACCCTGTCTCCAAAAAAAAACCCAAACAAACCAGGAAGTCCCACTGTGCGCTCCCTCCCTTGGCAACACCTCTCTTACCTCCGTATGTTTGATGTTTGTGCCCCAAGGGTGGAGTTCGGTAGGGTTAGTGCCCCCCCCTTCCATGGCTGCTTATCCGCAGGAGGGGGAGCAGTAGCCGTCAGGAGGACACACAGAAAACGGGATGCAAATGACTCCAAATGGCGGACAGTTCGGGAGCAAGCCAGTATCTCTTCTCCCTCTCCAGTGAAAACTGATGAGATATTTACTTCAGAGTAGCTAGGACAATTGAGGTAGTCATTGCATACATAAAATCAAATTTTTAAAAATCTCCACTAGAGGAGATTCTACTCTTACTCTTTCTGATCTCCACCCTTCCCAGGAAGCACAAAACTGAGAAACAGACTCCGGACTGTTATTGGAAAAAGGAGATGCCTGTCAATATTAGGTTAATTTAAGGCAGGGGGATGCCGGGAAGAACTGTATATTTGGTCGAGATTCCCCGGCAGTGCTGTGGTGCAGACTGCCTTGAGGTGGACACAGCTTTAGGTGTGTGAACATCTATCTGGAAAATTCCCTCATACTCCGTGTGAGCCCTGAGGCAAGCTTCTGTGCCCATCCATCCTACAACATTCGTTCCTAAACTACAATGGAGCACAAGAGATAAACTACTGGGTTGGGAGAAAAAAGAATCGAGCTCTTATTAATATTAATTTTATTTCATTCATTCCCAATTTTAATTTATACAGGTATTTTATATGCACTAGAATACAGCACATGCATGATCTACAGATGCATCAACATACACGAGGGACTTGATTTCTTGATGAAGGTGAATGACACGAGGACCGACACTCTCTTTGTTTTCCCAGACTGTGGTGTGGTGCCTGCCGCCCAAGGCTGACGCCATCATGCTCAAGAGGAAGCAGAGCTCCCGGGTGGAAGCCCAGCCCGTTACCGACTTCGGTCCGGACGAGTCTCTGTCAGACAGCGCTGACATCCTCTGGATTAACAAGCCAGTGAGTTTTCTCCTGAAGTCTGGGAAGCACCTGCTGCTCTGGGGGAAACTAGATGCATAAACGCACACTCGGGTTCCTTTGGTTTTGCACTCTCTGAGCTGGGACATGAGCGGGTGTCATGTCTGCAAGTTGGGAACAACTCAAAGAAAAGAATGAGGTGGTGCCGTCGGGTCCTTCCACAGGAAGTCATGCCCAGCGGTCTTATTTCCTCCTGTCCCCACTCTGGAGTCACTGTCCTTAGAGTCCAGTTGCAGAGAATTCTGCCTCCTAGACTGATCTGAGGTGACCGAACTGTCATTTTTCCCCCCAGTACTGAGGACTGAATCTAGAACCTTCTCACTGAGCTACATCTTTTGTACTTTTATTTTCATTATGCAATAAGGTCTCACTAAGTCATTAAATTGCCTGTGCTGGGCCCAAACTTGCAATCCTCCTGCCTCAGCCTCCCAGAGTAGCGGGATTACAGGATTGAACCACTGCACCTGGTTGAGCAAGCTGTCTTTAACCAAAGTCCTTTCCTCTCAGTACACATGAGTCTGTGGGAGATGCTGAGCACGAGTTGGAATTAAAGCGTTCTTCTGAATTGCAAGCTCTGAGTCAGTGCAAAGGCTAATGAGATAGTGGACAGGGTCTCTGCAGAGCTTTGTCACCTTCTCTGTAATTGAGTCGTTGAGGACATGAGAGTTAGAGCTTCCAGCCGCCGATGCTTGGAAGGCAGGACAGGGGTCCAAGCAAGGTGGCCAGCTCGCCAGCCCAGAGCCATGCAGAGTGGGAGCCCCTTCAGCAGAAGGTGCGGGGCTGGCTTCCTTCCGTCCTTCCCCACCCTTCCGCTCTCGCCTGCCCTCCCGATGACTTCCCCAAGCTACGCACGTCTCTCTCAGGGGCCGCTCCTGCTCTCATGCCCCTTGTGTTTTACACCGCTGGAACCTCTCTGGTCCTTCCCCGTGAATCACATGTCGTCCTCAGTCCACAGCTCTGCGTGTAGGCTCTCGGTTGGCAGCAGCCGCCTCTAGCCTGTAGCCTGTCTGACGCACACCCACCCCGGCTCTCCAGGCCTTTTCCTGACTCCCCAGATGGCTCAGATCCTCCTTCTCCACCAGGGCAGCCTGAGATCCAGCTCCTCCTCACCCTGCCCATGCAGAATGAGCCTCTTCTCTTTCCATGAGTCCCACTTGTGCACACATAGGTGGTGGCACCAAACACTGTGGCTGTTTTTTTTTGTTTTTTTTTTTTTGAGACAGGGTCTCACTTTGCAGTTCAAGCTGGCCCTGAGCTCACTGTATAGTCCAGGGAAGCATCCAACTCAGCAACCCTCCTGCCTCTGCCTCCCCAGTGCTGGAATTACAGGCGTAAGCCACCACGCCCAGCACTGTGGTATGTGGTACTGATTGCTGGTGGGCGTGAGTCACCACTCCCAGTATTATTGTATGTGGTTACCGGATTAAATTAGGGACCTTGCAGGTGCTGGGACCACTGAGCTAAATATCCTGTCCCCAGCTGTTTAAATTAAAAAAAAAATATTACAGTAATTAATGCCCCCTGAAAAGCAAAAAACCACCCTCTCACTTTGGGCATGCTTACACCATTGTTCTTGCCTCTTTGTGCAGTAGTTCTGGAAGCTCTCTTTCCTACTTGTCATTATGAGCTATGCTTAAAAAGCATACAGTGAGGGCCAGAGAGCCAGAGATTTAGCTCAGTGGTTCTGGTGCCTGTCTCGCAAGCGCAAGGTCCTGAGTTCGATCCCGGTTACCACATACAATGCTGGGCGTGGAGACTCACGCCCACCAACAATCAATACCACATACCACAGTGCCAGGTGTGGTGGCTCACGCCTGTAATCTCAGCACTCGGGAGGCAGAGGCAGGAGGATTGCTGAGTTTGAGGCTTGCCTGGGCCACATAGTGATCTCAGAGCTAGCCTGAACTACAAAGTGAGACCCTGTTTCAAAAAAAAAAAAAAAAAAAAAAAGCATACAGTGAATGCTGCTGCCCAGTCCTGTCCAACACAAAGACAGGGCTGTGAGGACATGTCAGTGTGTCCTCTCCCACCTGATCCACCAGATCAGTGAGTATGTGGCTTCTGACTCTTCCCCATGGCCAAAGTGACATGGAGAGTAAACATTCTGGATCCATTCAGGACATTAAGACAGCCAGGATGCCACAGCTGAGGTCAGTCATGGAAGAGAACTTTCCAGAACTGTTTCAGAAAGTGAAGACAGTGCTAGGAGAAGTATGTTCAAAGCCAGCAGGAATATTTTGAAGTGTATTAAGGACAATATATTTTTTTACAGTAATAACTTTTTAAAAATATAAACTTTCACTGTATTTTTCATAACACCTCATAGGCCTGTCATTCCTGTTTAGAGATCTGATAGAATAGAGAATAAGGTGCTCTCTAATTTTTTTGTGCTGTCTCCTACATAGAGAAATTTCTCAGAACTGCTGAGAAAGGTAGTGTTATAAATGAAGCCTCAGAGGTACTAACTGAAATGATTAATACTTATGACTCTTTATTAAAGCTCAAAACAGATTTGCTGGGGAAGAACCCATCTTCTGAAGCTCTTTTGGTAATTGGATCCTTTATGTTGAAAGTCCAGATGGGACTAAATTCAAACAGTGATATTTATTGAGTACTTCCAAGTTGCATAAAAAGTACATCAACCCTTAAAATAAATTAAATCCTAAGTACCTTATGTGATACAGAATTACTGGTATTATGTATTTATGCAAATACAACTGCCAGGCAAATATTAAAATCCAGTCTTTAGCCTACAAGTATCTGAATCTCCATAAAATTCTGACAATCTTTTTTACTTCTTGTCTTCAGGATTTGCTAGTTTGCATAGCTGCAGAGACTGCCAAGCTAAACACTCTCCTTTCAAGTTGAGTGTAAAACTCAATGAATTAACATGACCATATATATTGAAGATACTCAATAAATAGCATTTGACCTACGTCTAAGAATTGTGTACTAAATTCACCAGTAATATTAATTGTATGGGCTATCACATAGATGGTAGTTATTTTTCATCCTGGGTATTATTTTTCATAATAAAATATTATATGTGAGTGGCTAAATGCCTTATACATACATACATATAAACACACACATTATTTTCTTTCTTTTCATTAAGGAAAACATTTAGATAGTGTATGTAGTGTTATGCTTTCCCAGAAACTTAATTTTTAGAATTTTGAGAAAGATTATGGGTTAAAAATAATTTCTTCAAAATAAAATTCCACCTATTATCTTTTTAAAATATAGGATGAAAACAGATTTTTAAGAATAATTTTCATACAAAGAAATTATATATGGGACAATTAGAAACCAAATCCCATATGTGGAAAGAGTTAAATATCAATTGATTTTAAGAGCATTTGTAAGCTAGTAGATAACTCACAGCCCACTGGATAGTAGGGGTGTTATAATGTGTAGAATATTACCCTTAATTGTAGGTCCGCATTGTACAGAAAAGGAAAGGTTAACATCGCCTCTTACATGAGTAAATTGCTAACATGCAGTTTAATAGAAGTTGGATATTACATAGCATGGTCTGATACCTCAGAAGTTCCTGGAGGGGCTGGAGTCGCTGACCAGCGATAAATGTAGCTTTTGGCTCTTGTGAACGCATGAGCACAGGAGAGCCTCGGTGTGTCGTGTGGAAAGTCAGCTGCCTTGCAAATCAAATTGTATAAAAATCAGTGAAAATAGTCAGCACGTCATACACACTTAGCAGAGGTTTGCTTCCTCTGTCCTCCCTGCTGGGTGGGTGAAACATTTTAGCCTTCGTGCTGACCTTTAACCAGCGTGGTCTGTAAAGAAGTGAAGGTGCCATCTCCAGTGCCTCATAGTCACCAGGCCCTCCCTTGCAGTGGGTCCACTCGTTGCTGCGCATCTGTGCCATCATCAGCGTCATCTCCGTGTGCATGAACACGCCCATGACCTTCGAGCACTACCCTCCTCTTCAGTATGTGACCTTTACGTTGGACACTTTATTGATGTTTCTCTACACAGCAGAGATGATAGCCAAGATGCACATCCGGGGTATTGTCAAGGTGAGTGTTCCCATGTCAATTAAGTCAATAAAAAGTATTTTTTGAACATCTTCATCAGCTTAATACTTTCATATTAATTCCAGTAAAATAAAGCATCTTTTTGTACTACTTAATTGAAATCTTATAAACTCCCTTTGGTAGAAATATGTTGCATAGGAATGTTTAAAGGATTAAAGGCTGTATTAACCTTCCTTTTACTAAGACATAATACCTGACAGCCAAAATTTAAAAGAAAGGTTTGATTCTTCTCATGGTTTAGAGGGATTCAGTCCATGGTTGTCTGGCTGTAAGGTAGCATGGTGGAAGAGGAAGGTGAAGCAAAGATGTTTAGTTCATAGTGACCAAGAAGCAGAGCAGCACGGACAGAGTAGAAGGAGCCAGGGATTGCACATGGTGCTGAAAGTCAGGTCTCCACGACCCCCACAGAAATACCCAGAAATGTGCTTTTCTAATCCCCAGGCAGCTCTCAAGCCAATCAAATCGATATAATTAAATTCAACCACCGCTCTTAACTTGTGGAATGGCTGGAAAGGAAGCAGGTGGTCCAAGTGTGGGCATCGCACTACACAGAGGAGGGTTCAGCATGTTACCCTAGGACAACCCATGACCTGGCACAATGACTTGGCCTGAACGTGCAAGTTAGTATCTGTTGATCAATGAAATGCAGGATGCATGTTTTATGATAACATTAAGGTGTGATGATAGTAAGATATCATCAACTGCAGCATTTTGAAAATACAAAAGGATAAAGAAAAACTATATAAGATCAAAAGTAATCCTGAGACTATAAAAAAAAGGATGTGAAGCATGCAGTTGACACCAGTGAAAAGCAAAAAGAAGTCCAAAATTTTACATAAGAGGAAAGAAAGTGAAAAGAGGGGAAATTTCTGTCACAGGATGTCTCTTCCTCTGGTATTACTAACCTTTAATGAAATTAAAAGTTCATAGATGATGTCATTCGTGAATATTCTAAGTAGTACCATTTGAGGCAATGGTCATATGGTGACATAGCAGCCCAGGCTTTAGAATTTGACAAATGACAAATTTGACTCAAAGCTTGGCTCTATTTACTGTTGCTGTCTCAAGTCAGGAAACTGCAAGTGCAAAGTCTTTCATTCTGTTATAAGGATTTTGAGGCTGAAGTAAGATGATACACAGCTTCCTGTTATTAATTTTGTTGTTTCCCTTTACCCATAATGCATTGGATACTAGCCTTAAAAAATAATGGTCACAGACAGTGTATCCCTGTGTTCATTTCTAAGTTCTTATCACAGCATTTTATTTTAATTCTTTATCACTAAATTGTAAAGTTTAAATAAAAGTAGATTATAGGGGTAATGAATCCTAACATTAGCATGATCAGCATTTGGCTAGTTTTGTTTTATTTTGAAGCAATTCTGAGCAATCAAGTGATTTAAGAAAAAGTTCTTGTATGATAGTTTTTGTAAAATAAGAAATATCCAAAGGGAATTTGGTGTGGGAACGTAATATGGGAAAGAAATAAATATGACTCTGAAAGAAAATAAAAGAGCGTGTATATAGGGGGTGGGGGAGGTATGGGTGGGTAGGGATGTGGGTAAAAACGAGAATTAACTTGTGTCATATACTGGTATAAATTCCCTGATGTTGTTTGTGATTGTGAGCTGTATATAAAATGTACCAATAAACAATTCAACTAAAAAAAGAAAAAGTTCTTTATACATTGTAGACTAGTAACATTTTCCTTACTTTTTTATATAAAGATTATTTTTTATTGAATCCTTTATTGGTACATTTTATGTACCAATAAACTCCATTTACCAATAAACATTAAACTCCATTTTCCCTTAAGTATCTTTACTAGCAGTATATGTAACTGCGTCTTTTTCCCCAACATGTTCACCACAAAAATGTCTAGATATTTGTTAACTTGAGGGGTGGGAAATAATAAATCCATGAAATTTTAATTTTAATATCTCTATTGGAAGTAAGTTTGGGGACAGCTGTATGTATCAAGGGCCATTTTATTTTTTTTTAATTCAGATTTTAAGCGTTCTTTAAGTGTTGAGCATATTAGCCTCTGTGATATGTTACAATTTCTTTTTTCAGTTTCCATTGTGTTGGGATTGCCCATATTCTGGTACTATATGGAATGTGCCATTCCTCAATTTTGTTAATTTGTGCTTTCATGTATCTTCTTGCTGTCCAAAAGTGTTTATCGTCAATTATGTATTTCCAAACTATAGTTCTTTTAAACAAAGATGTTGATTTCTCTATATTAATTTTATATTCTGCTACTTTACTAGATTTACTAAAACCTTGCATTATTTATACCATTTTTCCACTAATTCTTTTGATATTTTCATGTCACTTATCAAATGCAAATAGACTTAATCTTTTCTTTCTAATTGTTATGCCCTAATTATTTGTATATTTAATGGGATTACCTAATTTTGCTGATAAAATTATAAACATTGTTAGAGGCATGAACATGTTTATTTTCTTCCTGGTTTACCAAAAGCAACTCTAGGATTTTCTCATTGAGTCATTTTAAGAATTTGAGGTTGAACTATGTATATCTTTGCCAGGTTAAGGGAATAAATCAACTGTCAAGGTGTTAATGTGCTTTTCTGTTTCTGCTTTTTGATACTCATATTCTTCATTTCTTTTGCTTACTTTATTATATTCTACTATGATTTTCATCTGTTATGGGTTTTTGTGTTTTTGCATATTAATTCCAATTTTTCAGAGTTGTATCTACTATAGCTTTTTAATTTTTTCCATTAGCTATTTTTCTTCTTTGGTAATAAATTTCCTATTATTGAGTTATTTTTACATTCTTGGAGGAAACCCCACTAGAAAGTGATACATATTTTTTATTTTTATAGTTCTTACATATTTTTACTTTTGTACTTTCAGTATGCTATTTGATTATATTTCTTATTATTTTCTTTATTTTAATTTTTGTAGAATCTTTGGCAAGTCTTGATATTAGGTATTTTGTGTTTTAGTGCATGTTTGTGTTCATGTGTATGTGCATGTGTATTACCATGTGCTTCTATAATCTAAAATAATATGAGTACACAGGACTTTTAAATTTTCACTTTTGGCATAAATATCTGAAGCCATCTGGTTCTGTTGCTGTTGATTTGGGTCAACTTGCACTATTTCCTATTTTTGTAGTGAGATTTGGTCTACTAACTTTTTTTATCTATTGGGGTTTGTTTGCTGAAGTGTATTTTCTTAGGAAATCATCCACTGGTCTGTTTGATTTGTTAACATAAGATCATTTAAAACAATTTTAATTTCCTGTTTGAGTAGTATTTTATCTTAACTATGGGTTTATGTTATAGTTTTTAATTAAGTTTTCTAGAACTATTTGCTTTAGTTGGTTTATTTATTGGTACTTTTTAAAATAAGTCATTTGTTTAACTCATTAATTTTTGCCTTTATGTTTATTAATTTCTTTCTAGGTTGCTTTATGTTATTGATCTATTTCTAGCATTTTGCATTCCTCAAATTCTTATTCTTGAAATTCTTAAATATGCCACTTCATTGCTTTATGGGATAAAAGCTGCTATTACTGCTGCTGCTACTAAGAATTTTATTTTTCCTTCTGTGTGATTTGATTTTTCTTACTAAATATTGAAAGACTCTCTGTTGTTGAAGTCTATGAGAATACATGTCTTCTTGTTGAGTGTTAGCGACACATTTCCTGAGGACACCATGTGATGCTTATTTCATTCCATTCTGTGTTGTTCCTCAGGATTCTTTTATATTTCAGTTACAACCGGGACCTCTCTCAGTCTCTTGTTTTCATTAAATGTGGTTCCACTGATTTTTACCTTTCCTATTTTCTGTTTCCTCACTGTACTTGCCATGCTGTCACTTTTTCCTCCTAGTTTACTCTTCTTTCCAAAGTGGTCTTTCCATTCTTTTTAAATATCCTGAACACTTTATTTCTTTTTTTTTTAAATGTCAACTGTCAAGATGTTCATGTGCTTTTCTATATCTAGTTTTTGATACTCATATTCTTCATTTCTTTTTTTTTTTTTTTTTTTTTTTTTTTTTTTTTT
>PVIC010014525.1:19408-36581 GCA_004025085.1 Thryonomys swinderianus | reverse complement strand
TCTCCCAGTATATATATACCTAGTCATCAGCCAATGCCTGAAGGACACGTGGCATTCTGGGATAGGCGGCTATACAGCGGAAGCGAACTGGCTGATCAGGCAATGCCTAAATATAGACTTGCTTTTCAGCGGATATAGACCACTTGACCTACTCCTTCAGCGCCATCTTTCGGGCGCGGTTGCCCTTTGGCTCTCCACACCTAACTTCATAAAACCAGCACTAATGGTTATAAAAAATCAAACAAGCATTAATAAATCATGGGGGGACTCAACCCTCCACTATCCCAAATAGATGAATTATACAAAAAAGTCAATAAAGAAATATTAGAGTTGAATCAAACTTTTGAACAAATGGATACAGCATTCTACCCAAATATAATAGAAACTACATTCTTCTGGCAATACATAGAATTTTCTCCAAAACAGATCATTTAAGAGCTAATAATCATGCATAAGTAAATGCAAAAGAAAGGATATTATAATCCATATTATCAAATCGCAGTGCAATCAAACTAGAAATGAATTGCAAAAGAAGCCAAAGATAAATTATGTAAACACCTGGGGATTAATTAATGCATTGTTGAATAATCAGGGGGTAGCACAAGAAATTAAGAAAAAATAAGACAGTTCCTAGAATTAAATAATAATGCCACAAACATACAACTTATAAGACATGGTGAAAGGAGTCCTATAAGGAAAGTTTATAATCCACATCAAAAAAAATAGATAAGTCCAAATAAAAAACCTAATAAATACAATTCAAGGTTCTAGGGGGATAAAAGAACAATACAAATTCAGAACTAGTGCAACAAAGGAAATTATAAAGATTAGATCAGAAATCAATGACAGAGACTAAAAACAAACAAACAAGCAAAAAAATCCATCAATCAGAAAGAGGGGGGTTCTTTGAAAAAAAACAGGATAGATAAATTTTTAATGTAATTCAACAAAAAAAGCAGAGAAAGAAGCACAAATCAGTAACTGAAAGTGGAAAAAGTAAAATCACAACAAACACCATTGAAATCAAGATTATTAGCAACTACTTCACAAAACTATACATCCAAAGAAACAGAGAGATTTCTAGATACATTTAAATTACCAAAAGTGAAGCAAGACAAATTAAGAATCCTGAATAATCCTCTAGTAGATAATGAGGTAGAAATGGAAATAAAAAACAATAGTAATTTTTAAAAAAACTAATAACTAAATAAAGTCCAAGACTGATGGATTCACTGCTGAATTCTATGAGAATTTCATGGAAGATCCAACACTGCATTCCCTAAACTTTAATAAAATTGGGAGGGAAGGAGTACTCTAAATCTTCTTGGAATCCAGTATTACCCTGGTCCCAAAACCAGACAAGTATCTTACCAAAAAAAAAAAAAAGAGAAATAGAACCAATGTCTCTAATGAACATTGATGCCGAAATCTTCAATAAGATACTGGCAAACAGAATTCAATAAATCATCAAAAAGATCATACACCATGACAAAGTATGTTTCATCCCAGGGAAGTAAGGATGTTTTAACATTGATGGTTTAGTAAATGTAATTCATGACATAAACAGAAGCAAGGACAAAAATTACATGATCATCTCAGTAAACACAGAAGTCTTCAACAAAATCTAGCATCCATTTATTGTAAAAAAATTATTGTAAAGAAAATATGTAAGAAGGATCTCTTCTCAATTTGATAAAATCTTTTTATGAAAAACTTACTGCCAATATCACATTACATAGAAAAAAAATGAAAGCTTTCCCTTTAAAATGAAGAAGGCAGAATGTTCACTATGACACCTCCCTCTCCAAACAGTCCTCAAAACATTAGCCTGAGCAATCAGGCAAGAAAAAGAAATAAAAGGAATACATAAGAAAGGATGAAGTCAAAGTATTTTTTGAAGATGACATGACCCCTTATAAGACCAAGAAATTTCATCAAGACTCCTAGAATTAATTCAACAACACAACAGGATGCAAAATAAGGACATAAAAACCAATAGTTTCTATACATTAATAATGAACTCATTGAAAAAATTAGCAAAGTAATACCATTCACAGTAGCATCAAGAAAAATTAAATACTTAGGAATTAACCTAACAAAAAAGTAAAAGACTGCAGCAATGAGATCTATATCACCCTGATAAAGGAAATCTAGGAGAACATTATAAAATGGAAAGATGACCCTTTCCGTACATAGCCAGAAACAATATAATCAAGATGCCTCTACTTCTAAAACTGCAATTCCAATAAAATACCAGTAACATTTCTTAAAGATCTAAAGAAAATAATCCTAAAATTCATATAGAATCAGAAGAGAAATAGCAAAAACAATTCTGGTAACAGAAGCAAAGCAGGAAGTTTCACAATCCAAATTTGATGTTAAACTACCAACTTACTGTAATTAAAACAGCATGATAATGCCACAAAAAAACAGGCATGTGGATCAATGCAGCATAATAGAGGAAGCAAAAAGATACTGAGCATATAGAGCTATTTGCTCTTTGTAAAATGGGCCAATAACACACACTGGAGGAAACTCTCTTTAAAAAAATGGTGCTGCAAAATTTGGATATCCACATGCAGAAGATAGTATTAGACTCATACCTCTCAGTATATATTAAACTAAAATCAAAATGGACCAAAGGTCTAAATGCTAAAACAGAAATACTTGATATATTGGAAGATAAAACAGGAACAATCCTTGAAGATCTAGGTGCAGGCAAAGACTTTCTGAACAGTACCCTCCCATTATACCTGCCAGAATAAAAGACCCAATAAAAAAAAGCAATCAAAATGAATAGTCTCAGGAGAAGAAGTGCAAATGGCCAATAAATACATGAAAAATGTTCAATATTCCTTGAAATTAGAGAAGTGTACATTAAAATAATATTAAGATACCTCCCTACTTCAGAAATAATGGCTATCATCAAGAAACCAAAGAATAATAAGTGCTGGCAAGGATACAGGGAAAAAGGAACTCTTCTACATTGTTGGTGGGAATGTAAACTGGTACAACACTATGAAAATCAGTATGGAGATTTCTCAAAAAATTAAAAATAGAAATTCCACTTGCCCAATTTGTCCCTTCTAGGTATCTTCCTGAAAGAATTAAAGTCATCATATTACAGAGATACATACATACTCATGTTTATAGTAGCACAATTTCTAATGGCCTATTGAAAAGAATTGAAAGGGAAAAATGACAAAAACAGGTTTTGCAAATGGGAAAAGAATAGAGAAGGTAGAGAAGGAGAGGTAGGGAGAAAGAGATGAAGAAAAGTATTAGGATGTGTTATGTACATGTACCAACTCCATATGATAAATATAGTCATGTACTGCAAATATATGCTAATAAAAATTTTTAAAAGGAACAATCACTAGTTCTGTTAATTTAGTACAGGCATGCCGGTGTACTCCTATAACCCCAACACTCTGGGAGGTTGAACAAAGAAGATCATAAGCTTAAAACCAGTTTTTGTAATTTGACAATTCAGCAATATCCTGTCTCAAAATTAAAAAAAAAATTAATCAGGGCCTGGTATTAAGTCGCTTTTCATGACCATGGTGTGGCTCAAAGGATGAGAGACAGCTAGGAGTCCATGTCCCATTTTACCTCATGATCTTTCAGTGTGAGACACTCTCAGGAAAAAACAAACAGAGAAACAAACAAACAAACAAAGCAGCCCTGATTTGAAGCTTTGATAGAGTCAGAAAGCAAGGATGAAGGGAAAAGAAAGACACACATGAAGGAATTCACCTAGGGGACAGGGGAAGGTCAGGATGGTCTGTTACAGACTGACCTCAGGGCCAGTCTAAGTAATTAATTGGAATATGAGGAGGACAAGAGCCAGAGAATGTCTTTTGATCCTGCTTGAATCTGTGGCCCTGTAGGATATCTCTTTTTATTTTTTTCAGTTTATTTTTATCTTTATTGGTACATTGTATATACACATGATGATCACACTCAATGTTGAGAATTTGTACCAGTATATGACACGATTTAATTCTCATTTTTTTCCCATTCCCCTGCCTACCCCCACAATCCCCACCCCCTAAATACATAAGCTTTGTTTCCCTTTTTTATTACCATCACATTTTTTCTTTATCCCTCATTACTCACCCCTCTACCACATTTCCCCTTGAATATTTTCTCTTTCACCATATCTCTTAATCTTTATACATTCAGGGAGATGGGGGGGTTGGGGCTCCAAGAGTCCCGTAACTCTTCACATCCATTTCACACATACCTCTGGCCAAGGCCCACAAGATATAGCTCTGTGTGGAGGTCCTGAGATAAATCCCCAGGGCCACAAAACTTTGGTTAAAAAAAAAAGTTGATTTTAAACCATCTGTATTAAAATCTTCCCAGCATGGCCTATATACTTCTCTCCCCTCTTAAAAAAAAAAAGCCCCAGGGCATATAAAACTGTTGTCCATACCCAACAAGGTGACAGAGGCCTATAGTTTTAGCTACTGGAGAGGTTGAGCCAGGAGTTCAAAGTCAGTTTGGATGACATAGTGAAATTCCCATCTCGAAAGAAAAAGAAAACAAAAGAAAAAACAACAAACAAACTATTTCCTGATGATTAGTAGCAATTAATATAAATACCAATTACTCTAGCCAGGTGAGGTGGCTCACACCTATAATCCCAACACTTGGGAGGCAGAGGCAGGAGGATTGCTGAGTTTGAGGCTTGCCTGGGCTACATAGTGAGCTCAGGGCTAGCCTGAACTATAAAGTGAGACCCTGTCTCAAAATAAAAAATCAGTTACTCCACTGCACAAGCACATACTGATTATTCTAGGGTTTGACCCTACATTAAATAGCTATGCTTCCTAAAGCTACTCTTGACAGTATTTTAGTAATACAGCATTTGGAGGCTTGTTTTTTTAAGAAGCATTTTTTCTTACCTTCAATACTTGTTTCTAAAAGTAACTTCTGGTCAGAAATTTTTTTTCTTTACCATTTTGAAATATTACTATGTGTAATGTACTATGATCAAATAAACTAAATAAAATTATTATAATTGGGTTGAAAATATAATGAATCAAACTCTGGTATGTTTTATGGTATGTTCTTTGAGTAATTCTTTTTTTTTTTTTTTTTTTGAGACAGGGTTTTGGCTTTGTACTTCAGGCTGGCCCTGAACTCACTATTTAGCCCAAGGTGGCATTGAACTCATAGCAGTCCTCCTGCCTCTGCTTCATGAGTGCTGGCATTACAGGCATGAGCCACACCACACCTGGCATTGTGGTATATGGTACCAGGGATTGAACTTGGGACCTGCCACTTGCCAGGCAGATGCCAGAACCACTGAACTAAATCCCTACTTGAACATTTGTTTTTAGTACTGATATGTTTCAATGGCAGAAGTTGGTTAAAAGTGATGTTAATATATGGATTATATTTGTAATTCATAATTGAGTTCTAGAGCATTGAAAATTGAATGCTATTTACTCAATTAAAAGTTTCTTTTGACTTCTTTTAATTTTAGCGCAGTAGTAACATTACTGATGTCATTTAGGTGACTCTAGGTCTAAAAGCATACTTCTTTCATATAAATAATTTCAATTCTATTTTTTATACTTTGCAGAAATATTTTCATATGACTACTAAAAAATTGTTTCTAAACAGAAAATGCTTGAAGAAATTTGTGACAAGTAAGGATATCACCAGTAAAATCATTCTTAAACTTCAGCATACATAAGAATCAAGCAGAAATTTTATTATAATTATGTACAGATTGCAGGGTCCTACTTACAGAGACTGAATTTCAACTAGTATGAGGTAGACAGCAGGATCTTGTACTTTAAATAAATATCTCAACTGATTTACCTCTGTATTTCTCAGGGTTCAAGCCTGGTGCTAAAGAAGAAACTCACTCTAATGGTTGTAGAGTTGAGTGCCTTATTTTGAATGCAAAATTTAAGTGTATTGTGGAGCTATAACTTACAAGAACGAATATAGTTTCTCACAACACAGGCAATCCTAAACTAGAGCAATTCTTAAAAATCCATCTAATATTTATTTTCTCAATAAATAATGTGTAGGGATATCTCTTCATAGGCCAAGTCACATCTGAATGTGGTACACTAAATCACTTCAGATTATTGTTTTTAGTAAGATTTGCCAAAATGCAATTATAAAATTATTAAAATTAAGGTAACTACCTCAGGTTTTTTAAAAAAAAACACAGATCTTAGTTTGTTAAAAATGCTAATTCTTTCTACAAATCAACTTTTGGCCTCCTTACCTTATAGTAACACTTTTTCATGCCTTTTAAGTGACCCTGTTTTGAGCCACGTTAACGCTTCAGAAAAATCACTAGATATGTGTCATGTATCATTTGGTCTATTTTAATAACAAAAGAGAGTCTTCTTGTTATAGTCACTTACTCAACCAATATACATTTCTTCCTGCATGTTTATACAGTGCATTCATTAGTGGTTTTTACTTGTCTAGTCTTTCAGGCCATAAAAACTAGAGTTTATTATCCTCCAGGTGATGAATCTTCTTATTTACAAATTAATTGCAGATCATGTGTGGGCAGCATGATTGCTGATCCTGACTAACGAATACATTTAGTGTTTAATTTTTTTTCTGTTGCTATTTTCTAATTTGAAGTGGGTAGACCAAAACCAATTAATTCTATTCCAGTTTTTCAGTACTTTGCTGCATGCCTTTTCTGTCACTACAGATGCTTATGACTCTTAATGTATGGCTTTAAATAACATCGATATTAAGGATGTGCTGATACTAAATTACATGCTCTTGATAACTATATCTTTCAGGTAAATCAGAGCTGCTAATTACTTTAAAATTTTTAGAGTACATATTCATAATGCAAATTAACTTGTCTTGGACAAATGGGTTATAAACAAATTGCTTTAATAATGATTGTAGAACTAGAAATCTTTAAGAAAATTTGAAAACACAGCTCAAAGGCTATAATACCTGGCTGAATGCAGTTCTACCACTAAAGTTTTTTTTGTTTCTTTCTACATATAGAATTACAAAATAAATATGTGGAATATTTTAGATATAGAAGTTCATAATTTTTACAACTCTTAAATATTAGTCAACCAAGAGGTATAAAAGAATAGGAAACTTGCACCTGTAAAAACTAGCATGTCCCAAGTCTATCACAGGATTCTAAAACTTCTGTTGATGTTCATAGTTTGTGGCTGAACTTTCTATGTTAGAGTGAGTGGGAAGCTGAATTAAATGACCAGGTGAATATTTAGACCAATTTTCTTGAAATAACCAAAGTCTTGACGCTGCAAGAATCTAGTTATAATGGAAATATTTTCATTCTTCATTTTAAAAAAAATTGTGAACTGGTTCTACTAGTCTAATGACACTCAACTCCCTTGACCTTCCCATATCAAGAGGCAAAAACAGGCAGTAAGAAGCTGCATGACATTGAATAGCATCAGACACTTGAAACATAGTGTGATGCAAAAGGATTTAAAACAGCAAAAATTTAGTACATATCATATTTATAGTATTACTAAGCATGTTTATATAGATTATTTCATGTAATCTTTAACCTTATACATCTTTCTCAAATGAAGAAGTGGAGGGCTGGGGATTAGATCAGTGGTTCTGGCACCTGTCTAGCAAGCACAAGGTCCTGAGTTCAATCACTGGTTCCATACACCAAAATATTGGGCATGTTGGCTCATGCCTGTAATCCCCATTCTCAAGAGGCAGAGGCAGAAGGATTGCTGTAAGTTTGAGGTTTGCCTGGCCTACATAGTGAGCTCAGGGCCAGCCTGAACTACAAAGTGAGACCCTGTCTCAAAAAAGAAAACAAACAAACAAAAAAGATATAGAAATTTATTCCTGGCTTATTAATCTTCTGGTTCCTACCTATATACACTGTAACAATTATAAGCATTGATATCACAAGGATTATTAATGCTCAAGTTGCATCAATAGTTGAGATTCAGACCTCAAGTGAGTGCTTAGAAAGGTGAATTCAAAATTCATCCAACTCTGAAGATTCCATAAATATACAGTGTGACTTAGATAAGGGAGAATCTTAAAAACCAAGCAGCTGGGACACAACACCAGCAGGAGAATGGGAACACGAGGGAGAAACTATGTCCTGGTATTCATAGATAGGTACATCTTTGGCAATTTGTTCAGCAGACTTTGAAGCTGAGTATGAGTAAAGAATTAATTGTGTATCTTCAATGTTCTATGACATAAAATAGTCACCTAATAATTAAACATGAGAAAGAATTGATTAGAAAGAACCATTCTCCCAATATTTTAAATAGCTTAATACATTCATCTACAGAATGAACAGAGGTTAGAACATTCTAATTCTATTTCTCTGTGGTATACCAAAAATAGAAGCAGCTTGCATTGAAATAGTACTGTGACTAAGCCAAGCCTCACTGGTGCATGTTTCCAACTGCATGCACTTCAAGGTTGGAGTTTTTTTAGAAAGCTATTAAAATGTGCAAAAGTAGGCCCTAAAGGATGACTTAGAGTTTTAAGAATATCCAACCACTTAAAATTTATTAGTATTTAAAGCAGTGTTACTTTCCTTTTCTTTCTTTCTTTTTTTCTCTTCCTTCCTTCCTTCCTTCCTTCCTTCCTTCCTTCCTTCCTTCCTTCCTTCCTTCCTTCCTTCCTTCCTCCCTCCCTCCCTCCCTCCCTCCCTCTCTCTCTCTCTCTCTCTTTCTTTCTTTCTTTCTTTCTTTCTTTCTCTCTTCATTTTGCAATAAATAAAATTTGTATTTAGTATACTGCAGTACAGGGCACAATTCAGATTAAAAAGAAAAGGAAAGGGAAAGGAAAACAATATTTTCAGCACTTCACATCTTCATACAAGGTTTGCTGCTTTGTGTCTACATTCAGCCATTGCTCATGGAATACCCTGGATCTGAAATTTTTCAGCAAAGTTAAGAATAGCACGGAAGGTTCTTTACACAGGTCCTGGCTCTGCCCGTTCCCTTAAATATCAAAGAGGGTCAGTCTGTGCCTGAGCCACTGCTCACAGCGCGACCTGTCACGCCCCAGGTCCCAGTCATCCGCCAGCCGCGTGCGGACCGCGGTGCATCATATGGCAAAGCGGCGCCAACACGGCTTTGCAAGGGGCTCCGCCAGCCGCGGGGCTGAACCGACCAGCTGCCCAGAAGCCAGTGTGTGAAGAGACAAAACCAGTAGCCCCCGGGTCCAGTGCGCCTGTGTCTAAAGTCTCCAAGACACATTAAAAAGACAAGAGCATTTAGGAGGATCCGGCCAGGCCTGCCTGGCTGGGCTGTGGCTGGCAGCCGCAAGCGGCACAACCCACTTGGAAGCCTGGTTAAAGAAACGATTTCCACAAGATGTGTGGTCGGGGTCTCTGGAGGTCTTTGGAATGTTACTTGTGTTACTTTCACTTTGACTTGGTTTATTCCTTTTCAGTTTTATACGGGTAAACTGTATGCTTGTGTCCATGAATTTTAAAAATACAATCTGGGAAAAAAGTGATGGTCAGTTGGAAAAATAACAGAAGGAGAGAATAAAAAATATTTGGTAAAAAGTATCATATTTACCTCATAATTTGTGTTTGAATGAAAGTTAATGGCAAACAATTTCTAAATGTTTGTCCCAGTGAAGTGGGAAGAACACTGAGCTTCCCTGTTTAATCTCTCATACATCTGCATTCTCTCTGTAGTGTACTTGCTTTTGGGGTAGGGGTGGGGAGCAAGTGGCTTCTTAAAGCCAGTCCTTAAATTCTCACTCAAATTAATCTTAACTCTATTTTTATTGTGACAAATATATATATAACATAAAATTTACCACTTTAACTGTTCATATTGCTGTCCAGTCACCACCATTCACCTCTAGAACATTTTTGTCTTTTTTTGTGTGTGGGGGCAGGGTCTCACTTTGTCGTGCAGGCTGGCCTCACACTCAGGGCAACACTCTTGCCTCAGGCATTCTGAGCACTGGGATCATAAGCACATGCAACCACACCTGACTCATCTTCTTAAAAAAATGCCTATTGGTAGATATGTACGGCTGAGCCATTACTGCCTCTTTTGTGACTTCTACTTTATTTTTCTTAGCTACTTCCCATGAAATTAATTTTCCAAAAGCCTTTTAATCTAAAAGGCCATGTGTATCTTTATTTGATACTGACATACTACTAGGATGAGGTAGCAAAGGAAAATGAGGACATAGAAACAGATAGACCAATGCAAATTATGAAAAGTAATGTTTACAGGCTTATAGATGTCTTGAAACCTCTGTAAAATTACAATCATATATTTGAAATGAAGGATTAAAACAAAACTTCTGAAACTAACAGCTAAGGCTTACAGTTATGAATTCCTATACTGCAGACTTTCTTCTCTAGAAGGTAATCTGTAGCTCACAAGAGGAGTTTGATATTGGGGATAAAACTTGTGACAATAATATCAATTCTCTGTACATTAACTGTTTACATAGCCAAACATATTACCTTAGATATTGAACCTTTAAAACTATTTCATTATGTTTGTTCTTAAAACATATGTATAAGACAAGGCTAAACTCACTCCTCCAAGAAATGTATTCATTCCTTAATTTAGTTCTAAATTGAGACTCAACACATCTCAGGTGAAAATAAGATGATCTGGACCTGTCAGTATTTATATACATGTAAGTGACTCCTTTATTATAATTTGTCAAATGCTTGCAAGCTGGCTTGATGAGAAAGCACACATGGGGAGATGTAATCAAGATATGATATGGCAAAGGTCAGTTGCGTTGTGCAGTTTCGTGAAGTGATCAAGTACAGTGTGTTTTAAACAAATAAGGCAAATTGTTGGCCTATTCAAATGCGAGGTGCTACAGTATAGCATTTTACTGCAAATTATTTGATATCTTAGAAGCGATTTCTTTTTAGTCTAAAGTGACTGACAACACTTCTGAATCACTTGTTTCCACTTGAGTGGCATTTCATTATTCCTTTATTAAGGACTGTGCACTGCATCAAAAATGTCTAATACCATGAGTTGTTTGTATTTGTCTTTACATTAACTACTTTTCAACTGTATTGAGAAAATCACTTGTGTTTTTCAATTACTTATTCAATTCTAAAAAGAAACAGTTGTCAGAAATAAGTTTACAGTGGTGAGTGGTTGCTTCAATAGGTGTAAAATCAATTTGTAACTTTTACTTAAGAAAACAGATCTGCCAAACTACCCACTGTTCCTTTTGTTACTGATTTTTAGTACGTAGGATATATGTAACTCCCAAGGGAAAATTTTGTTCTTTGGAAAACAAGGCAATGTACTTTACCACCAAATCAAGCACATTTTGTGCTGTGTTGATGTTTTTCAGGAAAGAAGTTTTTCTCAGATTTCCTTCTTTGTGCCTTAATTTTTTCCTTGAAATGATAAGTAGTCACCTCTTCATCCTATAAGTAAATCAGTTTCAGAATCAAAGTTCACAGTGATGGGGCCACCTATCAAATTTATTTAGTGTTAACATGGAGAAATGACACACTGTAGAGAAAATAAATGAAAAACTATGCAACTAGATATTATGCTAAAATAAAGCTTATACTTTGTCTTTACATTTGTCTTGAGTTCAACTTTTGCAATTCAAAATCAACAACTGAAACAGTATAAGCAGGAACCGTAAGTAGATGTGTTGCTTAATAGGTTATGTCAGTGCCAGTCTTCACCTGGGACCAAACAACTACCGATGACTTGCAAATATTTTTTAAAGGTCGTATAAGAAGTTCAGATTCTTGTTTAAAGACATCACTGAGGCTGCAACATCGAAAGTTTTTTTTTTTTTTTTTTTTTTTTTTTTTTTTTTTTTTTTTTTTTTTTGCTTTTTGAGAAAGGGTCTCGCTTTGTAGTTCAGGCTGGCCCTGAGCTCACTATGGTGCCCAGGCAAGCCGCCACGAACTCAGCAATCCTCCTGTCTCTGCCTCCCGAGTGCTGGGATTACAGGCGTGAGCCACCACTTCCGGCATTGTGGTATGCGGTGTTGTTGGTGGGCGTGTCTCCACGCCCAGCATTATATGTGGTTACCAGGGATCGAACTCAGGTCCTTGTGCTTGCGAGGCAGGCGCCGGAACCACTGAGCTAACCCTCCGGCCCCAACATTGAAAGTTTTGACACAAATAATAACTTAAAAAGTACAAGGCTTGAGGACATTCAGAAAATAATTTAAAACTCCCAAAGGCAAAGTCCTATAGGCCTGCATTGGAAAACAAAACTGTTGCATTGAAGTGTAGCCAACTAGGCAAACACATGGTCCGTGGGACACAGTCAAATGGATCAGTTATTTTGGGTCTACCTGAGGAGGGACAAAGACGGGTGGAAGCCATTTAAGAGCAGTTTTGCTGTCTGCCTCTTTTGTTCTTGCCAGGGTGCCCATTTTTAAAGTATTCAAACAAAGAACCACAAACCGCCAGTCACACCATAATACCAGCTTGTGTTTACATTTTCAGCTCTCCGGATCGTGATCCTATTCAGTGCACACAGAGCGAGTGCTCGTGTACACGCGCCCGTCCGCCATCAGGAGGACTGAAACTGTAAACACAAGCTGGTATTTTGGTGTGATCACGCTAATATGGCGGTTTGTGAGGTCAAGGGGTGGAAGGTGAATTATGGATCCAGCATTTCCTTGCTTTTGTCAGTTTAAGTCAGGCTGTTAATGCAGTAGCTGCATTTCAAACTTGAATATCAGCTTATTTTAAAGAAATGAAGACCTACCTTAAGCAATTAGAGGGGCTACACTGAAGAATTGTCTTCCCTGGAGAGTAGTACAAACTCTTGTCCTTAGAACCATAAAAATTAGATCATGAGAGGCACAGCACAGCCTAGTTCTGAAAATAAACTATGAGTTGGTCACAGCAAGAAGTGTTGGATAAAATAACCTAAGGACTTCATAGACCTTCTCATTTCAAAAGCAAACCTCTTTGGCAGCTTATCTTACTACTAAAAGTCCATTTAACCAAGAAAATTGAAAAATATATTAATTTCCCATCATTCTTTGTACCAGGACTCGAACTCAGGGCCTTGCCCTTGCCAGGCAAGGGCTGCACCACTGAGCTATATCCTTGGCCCTCCATCATATTGTAAAAAAAAGAGATGGACCAAGTTTCAGATGGAACTCAGAATCTATTTTTCCCATTTTTCTGTTAAAAAACAAAAACAATAGTGCCCAGTGTGGTGGTTCACGCCTATAACCCCATGACTCAGGAGGCAGAGGCAGGAGGATTGCCGAGTTTGAGGCTTGCCTGGGCTACATAGTGACCTCAGGGCCAGCCTGAAATACTACAAAGTAGGAGGCAATCTGTCCTTAACCCAAGTAGCACTTGATGCATCCCTCAAGACTATTTGAATTTTGAAAGACCGTGAGACTATCCTCAATAGAAAAAACATTAGGTATGTTGGTGGTGCTTCATCTGCCAAAGTGATGCCCATCTGACCCAGCTACTCAGGAGGCTAAAGTAGGAGGATCTCAAGTTTGAAGCCAACCTGGGCAACTCAAGCCCTTGTCGCAAAATAAAATGAAATTGGTTGGTATTATAGCTCAGTGTCAGAGTGCTTGCCTATCATGATGGAGATGAACAGATCCAGCGTGCAATCTGAGTACTGGAAAAAAAAAAGTGTCCCAACTTGCCCTACCAATGAGAAATAATTAAGGATGGGTTTATTGGTTCTCACATACTATAAGAATAAAGGCTAATTAACAAACAAAAAATTAATATGAATCTCATTTTCTCCTCTATACTGATACAGATAAATATAACCCTTTTATTCTGTTTTTTTAAAAAAGCATAACATTTTCAAGATTATCAAAGTTAGAACGATAAATGGAAGTTTCAGGAAATTACATATATTTAATTTACTCTTGACTCTTTTGAATGAAGGTAACATGAGCCCTATGCCTGTTTCTGGAAATTTAAAATTCCATTTCTGATGATAACGTAAGCATTTTTTTCAAAATTCTTCCTTTATATTTGTGTGAAAACTAACCCTACCTAAGTCAGTTGTTAAGCTCTGTGGATAAATGGAAAACAAAAAGAACATTTTTTTTTACATAAGTGAACTTATTTCTAGTTCATCAGCAAGCAGTATGTAATAAAACTCAAAGAAAATGTTTAACTTTAGATTTTAAGGCAAATAGGCTAATGATGGTAAGTGTAAATACATATGACATCGTCTATCTCTATCTATCTACCTATCTATCTATTCTAATCTATACTTTAGTTGTCTATAGAGACCACTATGCCTGTGACAGCACGGTGCTTTCTAGAATAAAACTTTTAGGTGGTTGGTCCATTATAATCTTTTTTTTTTTTTAGCAGGGAAAAATTTAAATCTTGTATTTCTGCCTGGTGTGGTGGTACATACCTGTAATCCCAGCACTGGGAGGCTGAGGCAAGAGGATCACTGCAAGTTTGAGCTCACTCTGGACTACATAGTGAGTTCAAGGGCAACCAAAACTACACAGTGAGACCTTGCCTAAAAGCAAAGAAAAATATGTAAATACATTCACACATTATAATTTTTTTTTTGAGACAGGGTCTTGCTTTATAGTTCAGGCTGGCCCTGAGCTCACTAAGTAGCCCAGGCAAGCTTCGAACTCAGCAATCCTCCCTCCTCTGCCTTCCGAGTGCTGGAATTACAGGCGTGAGTCACCATGCTCGGCCTTTACATTATAATCTTAAAGCTTTCTACAAGCATCAACTTTTCAGCCATCTATATTTTCCTACAGAAGCTGTCTCTGATTAACAATGAACAATGGACTACTTCCCTCTTGCATGTACATATATTCATCTGTAGTAATATATACTATAGGTATATATAAATCTCTGTGCAGGCAAACTAACGTGTATCGACAATAACTAATCCATATTAGTTTATAAGAGAAGCCATTTCAATATTATCTTATGTCTTCGATTAGACCATCAACTATTTAAACATTTCAATTACATTTCAATGAAAGTTGTACCAAACTTACTGTGTTGGTGCACAAGAAAACTGGCGTTACTGATTAATCATGGAAGTGATGGGAAGTTAGAAAAGACTCCTCAGGGCCAGCCTGAACTACAAAGCAAGACCCTGTCTCAAAAGGAGAGGCCAGAGTTCAGAAATACCTAAGTAGGAGTGTCCACATTTTTGCATATCATTAGTATATTTTATTGCTTGGTTTGCAACTATGTTCCATTTTTCATTGTTTCAAAATAATATATTTTAGAGGAAAGAAATTAGACAAAAAATTAAGAAAATAATAGGAATGATTTAGAAATAAAAAACCACATAATTTTTAATGTATTTTCCTGCTTTATTTTTATCTGCCTATTTTTTTTCCTGGAATACTTTTGAAATAACATATAAAAGAAGATTTGTTTTCTGCTTACTTGATTAACAGTTTTCCTTTCTGAGAAAATAGGTGTGTTTCTGAATTTAAGTGTTTAGAGCAGATGGGGGAAACTCTAACTAGCTTTTTTTTTTTACCCCCTCCTCCCTTTTCTATCTTACTAGAATAGTGTCTTTTTATTGAGAAAATAGCAGCTAAATATTAAGAAATGAGTATTTGGTTTGTAATTCTTCTGTAGGCCAGGCAAGATGCTATGGAGCAAATTTGGGATAAGTGATGCTTTTTTTTTTTTTTTTTTTGAGACAGGGTCTCACTTTGTCGTTCAGGCTGGCCCTGAGCTCACCATGTAGCCCAGGCCAGCCTCAAACTCAGCAATCCTCCTGCGTCTGCCTCCCAAGTGCTGGGATTATAAGAATGAATCACTTTGCCTGGTATTGTTGTATGTGGTTACTGAGGATCAAACCAGGGACCTTGTGTTTGCCAGGCAGACACTGAAACCATTGAGCTAATTCTCTGACCCAGATACTTATATTTTCTTAGTTATCTGTTAGTCTATGTTGATGATAAGGTCAATTTAAAATGACTTTGAATGAGACCATTCAATCATTGTTAACAAACAAACACAAATAATTGACAGAAAGAAAACTTATTCTTGCCCAGAAAGAGCTCTGTTAAAGATAATTTGGGCTTCAAGAAAAAAATGGTGGACACTGTTTAGATGTGTAGAATTTTAAAAAATAGAGATCAAAATTTAAGTAAGCTTAAGCATTTATAACATTTTAAAGACTTGCTTTCCATGGAAGTTAATTTCTTATATTATCTTTATCCATTATTTAAAATATTTTTCATGAAAAAGATAGATACTATAAATAATTCTATGAATCAGTTTTAAATTACATGCAGATAGAGATTAAGAAATAAGACATATCTTTTGTAGCTCTTCTACTTTAATTGCAAAGACATGAACAAAAGTTACTGTCAGCCATAAAAAAATGTCTTGTGTGAGGTAGGAAAATAGGGCTGGGGGGGCAGAGCTCAGTGGTGGAGAGCTTGCCCAGCCTTTGTGAGGCCCTGAGTTCAATTCACAGCACCAAAAACAAAAACCCCACCCTGAAAAACTCACATATTTTTAAATGTTAATCTCTACTGAAAGTCTGTCTTTACTCCTTTGGGAAAAGTACACATCTTCAACTATCCAGAAGTTCAACTCCAAGTTTTGGGATAGTTTTATTTGCTTGTTTTCTTAATATGGGGATAAGTAGGAAAATGCTATTTTTTCCCTGAATAAAGAGAAAGACATAATCTAAATAACGTATTTTTTTCTAAACATACCTTTATTTTTGTTTTTAAAGAAGTTTTCTTTGGTTGGATTTTACTGCTGTATAATGGAAAAATTTTTAAAGAGAGGAACACCAAAAAAGATAGAAATATGGAGATTAATTGTAAATATTTTCTGTTATACTTAACAAGCCAACTAAGACAAATTTTATCATTTCAGAGTATATAGTTATGTATTGTTATTATTATTATTTTAGTTTTTTTGAGACAGGGTCTCACTCTGTAGTTCAGGCTGGCCCATGTAGCCAGGCAAGCCTGGAACTCACAGTAGTTCTCCGGCTCCTGTTTTCCCCCTTGCTGGGATTAGACATGAGCCCCCACACCAGGCAGTGTGGTGTGTGGTGCCAGTGATCGAACTCAGGACCTTGTGCTTGCCTGGCAGATGCTAGAACCACTAAGCTAAATCCCTGTCTGCATAGTGTATTTATATCAATATGTTATTTTGAGAGTTTGTTTTAAACTTTGAACAGCATCTCTTGGTAATGACCCCATTTCAGTATACAAA
>PVIC010014525.1:0-19308 GCA_004025085.1 Thryonomys swinderianus | reverse complement strand
GAGACCCTGTCTCAAAGAGCCAAATTAATTAGTTAAATAATAAAACACCAATGATTTGTAGAATTGCAAAGAATCCAAGCCAGTCTGGATATCATCACATTACAGTCAGTTTGTCTAACTGACAAATAAGTATTGAGAACTGCTAAGCATTGTTGCTGTTTAGCAGTGGAACAGTAAGTTACAGGGCAGAGTCAACTTACCTTTGTCTTTAAGATCTTGACCACTTTTTCCTTTGATTTACAAAAAATAAAATGCAAAGTACTGTGAAGTTGTTGAGCTTTGAAACTGAAGTTCACATCTTTGATTATTTCCATCTGTGTATCTTCTGCATCCATTTGGTGATTCTGTGGCAGAATCTGTCACTCTCCATGACACTCGCTTCCAGATGGGCTGATCTTGGTTCCCTATGAAGGTGGATGAGCCTAAAGCTTCCTGGTGGAAGACGCTTCAAACCTGTGGGCAAAAAGGCCCTGCTTACTGCTTATTGAAAACAATAATACCACCATGGAAGAATAGGAAAATCATGACCAAGAATGTAATTTTTAAAGGGCTCTTCTCTGAATGTTCAAAAAAGTGAAGAGGTAACATTTCTCTTGTTCCAGTGTAAAGAGCCCTTTAAGTGTTGTTCAAGATAACCCAGGTCATTTTGAAAGCCTCTTAGTCTTACAAATATAAAGTTATCAACATTGGAATAATCCAGTAAAAATGTGTAATCTACTAGATGCTTTTAAACTATAAAAGCCATTTAATCTGGTAAGGATGAATAAAGCAGAAAGAATTTTGAGCAGGCCTTCCTTGGACTAAATGATATTTGTAGTTTGGAAAGGATATTGATTTGGGGAGAATTAAGAGAACCATTTATGATCTGCAAATACAGCACTTTCTTATATAAAGGTTACACAGTAAACTAAGAGTTAGGAATAAACTGATTTTAATGAGATTTCCACACGCAAACACACTTCACAGAACTAGGAGTGAATGTTTAAATAAACACAAAATCACTTCACTTTATTGTTGCTTTCTACCAAAACACATCTTATGATTTAATTTAAATTTACAGGTTTATATTTCTGAAAACTAAAATTTGCTTTCTTAAAAATTTTCAACACACACACACACACACATGCACACAAGAAATAGTCAATGCTTCATAAAATAAAAAGCAAAGAAGCCATGAGGTAATGCACACCTGTAATCACAACCTCCAAGGACACTGAGGCAGGCAGTTAGCAAGTTTGAGTCCAGGCCTGGTAACTCAGTGACTTGGTGAGGGAAGGAGGCCCCGGGGATGTAGCTCAGTGAGAAGGCCCTGGGTTTAATCCTTAGTAATGAAAAAAAAAAAAAAAAGACTGAAGCAAAGATATCGCAGTTCCATCCAATTGTCCTTTGAGGTTGTTTTTTTTTCCTTTTTTGTTAATTATAGGATTTTGGGGAAAGACTATTTAAAATGTATGGTTTCATGGAATACTGACTTAGCCCAGTGGTAGAGCACTCGCCTAGCACGCTCTTGGCCCAGCCCCATCCAATATCACAAATTAAAAATGAATTAAAATACAGGCTCCATAACTAATCCACAAAGTAATATTAAAATACATTTTTATAAGCCTCACGTTTGTTTTAAGGATAGTTTGAGTAACATTTATCAGATGCTTTTGAACAATAGTAGCTTATCATATTTGTAAATATAACTGACCAAATGTACTTCTAATATATCTACCTTTTCAGAAGAAATAAGAGCCTGGCATAATGGTGTGTGACTGTAATCCCAGCACACTCAGAGGCTGAGGCAGAAGGATCACAAGTTTGAGTCTAGAGCACACAACTTGGTGACGTAGCAAGATTCAGGTTCCAAAAAGAAAAAGACTGGAGATCTAGCTCAATGTCTCAGTGTGAAGGCCTTGGGGAAACCTTGGGGCGAGAGTAAACGAGGCAACTATGTAAGTTTTCTTTATATAGAAAATGTATGTAAATATGTCAGATACAGTACTATGATAAAATTATCTAATGAATAACTTCAATTAAATTATTAATATTACTTGGGCCGGGGATTTAGCTCAGTGGTTCTGGTACCTGCCTTTCAAGCACAAGGTCCTAAGTTCAATCCTCAGTACCACATACCACAATGCAGGGCGTAGTGCCTCCTGCCTGTAATCCCAGCACTCAGGAGGCAGAGGCAGGAGGATTGCTGTGAGTTCGAGGCTTGCCTGGGCTGCAGAGTAAACTCAGAGTCAGTCTGATCTACAAAGCAAGAACCTGTCTCCAAAAAAAAAAAAAAAAAAAGTGTGTGTATGTGTGTGTGTGTGTGTGTATTACAGGTTAAAATGTTAGGTAAATTCTCTTAAGATAAATAAATAGGATCACAGAGTTAGAAGGGTTAGTTATCACTAACCTTCAAATGGTACTTTTTTTTTTGGTGGTATCAGGAATCAAACTTGGGCCCTTGTGCTTCCAAGGTAGGTGCAGTACCACTTGAGCTAAATCCAAGGTTCAAATGATACTTTTAACCAGATTCATTGTCTATCTTCCTACTGATAAAATAGAATATTTCTCTTTCTAAAAGCAGAAATTTAAAAATCTTTCTTTACATTTATCTCTAATTCTTCCTTGAGCTAACCAGTGATCAGTATCTCATATACTGACACCCACTGTTTTAACAAAAAGTTTTCATTCTTACCACACTGCTCAGCATCTTTTTTCTGAAAATAAGTCTTACAATTGAATATTAACCTGGTTATGCCTCATTATTTCTTTCTTTCTTTTTTCTTTTCCTTCATTCTTCCTCTCCCCTTCCTTTTCCTCATCAGTTCAAAAGTTTTTCTCTTTCCTCCTCTTCCACACCCCCTCCCCATCCTATACAAGTACATTTTTTTTCCATTTTTTTCGTTCCACTTTCACTTTTTTCTTGTTCCTTCTACCTCAGTTTTTAAAAAACCATATGATGACAATTTCCTTAGCTTTAAGAATTTGAAGTAGATTTCTTCAATTTTTTTGATTCTTTGAGCTCTCATCAGTTTCTCCTTATCCTTTAAAAATGTGCTCCAAAGTAGGAAATAATTTTCAAGTGAAAATATAAATAGGTCCTTGTTTACATATGATTATTTAGGAAATCATGGACTGGAGATGCAGCCCATTGGTAGTCCTGGATTTGATCTCCAATATCTCATACAGTCCTCTACACACACACTCAGAAAGTTTGGTTTTGTTTGTTTGAGACAGTGTCTCACTTAGATAATTCAGCCTGATCTTGAACTTACTATGTGGCCCAGATTGGCGTTGAACTCATAACAGTCCTCTAGGCCTCAGCCTCTAAGTGCTGAAATTACAGGTGTGACCTATCACACCCAGCAGAATTATTTGTTTTCACCAGCATTATCAATCACTGGACCCTGATATAAACCTCAGGCCATTTTAGATAGACTTTGTCATTTTTTTCTGTGGTTTTTGCCTACATTCTTATACAATCTTATACAGGTGTGCTTCAACTTACAATGGAATTGTGACTTGATAAGCCATTCTAGGTTGAAAATATTGTGAAGTCACAAATGCAGTTTGGGGCATCATAGTTTTGCTACCCTCCACTGTAGTATCAGCTGTTTGTTCTACTGACTGTGCGACTAATTGGAGCTGCCTGGCCAGGATCATAAGAAACCATCATACTGCTTACCGCTGCTGTAGCAAAAGATCAAAACTTAAAATTCAAAGTACAGTTTCTGTTGAATGTGTAAAGTCAAAAAAATTGAGAAGTCAAACCATGTTAGGTCTGGGACCATCTGTGTTTCACTGAGTGTTTATAAATGCAGTTTGCATTTACTTCCTCTGAGTGTCCTTTTTGTTGTATATGGTCATCTTAATTTATAGTTTATTTTTTCATGACATTAACTAAGCCAATTAATTTAATGTAATTTGCAAATTGGAACATTAGAGCCTTTTAAATATATAAAATATGTAGATTTTTTAAAGTTCCAAGGGTCATTCTTCAACCACCGTTTAGAAAGGCTTTGGAACAACGTGTTCATCAGTATAAAAGTATGATCAAAAAGACATTTTCCTCAACTACTAAAGAGATGAACATATGTTATGTAACTAAAAGTCTTTTTGTTATGTAGTCAGTAATCAACTGGAGGGAAAAATATGGTGTAGAATAGAATAGCTTTTAAAGAAAAAGTAATAAGGGTATGAGCTAATTTGCTCTTTCATATATCTTGCAAAGCTGTAGTAATTTAAGCAGTATACTTTTACAAAGCAGATATATAGCTATTTAATTACTAAAAACCAGGTACAATGTGTTTGGCATTGGTCATGTATATTAGCAAACCTTGATTGACTGCTGGTGGGTGTGAGTCACCACGCCCAGCATTGTTGTATGTGGTTACCGGAGATCGAACTCAGGACTTTGTGCTTGTGAGGCAGGCGCTGGAACCACTGAGCTAAATCTCTGGCCCTAAAATTCTAAGGTTTTTATTTTTTTTTTTGAGACAGGGTCTCGCTTTGCAGTTCAGGCTGGCCCTGAGCTCACTATGGAGCCCAAGCAAGCTTCGAACTCAGCAATCCTCCTGCCTCTGTCTCCCGAGTGCTGGGATTACAGGTGTGTAATCCACGCCCAGCTAAAATTCTAAATTTTAATCGATAGGAAATGATGAAATGATGATGGAACATTTATAAAATAAAAAACATATTTTAATGTTAGGCATTAAGAATTATGAAGAAATAAATTTATAGATATTAAAAGGTAGCAGGGGTTAAACCTTAAGAGAAAGAGTCCAGAAAACTATACATATAAGGATGTACAGGAGGGCTGGAGATTTAGCTCAATGGTTCCGGTGCCTGCTTCACAAGGGCAAGGTCCTGAGTTCGATCCCTGGTAACCACATACAATGCTGGGCGTGGTGACTCACGCCCACCAGCCATCAATACCACACACCACAGTGCCGGGCGTGGTGGCTCACACCTGTCATCCCAGCACTTGGGAGGCAGAGACAGGAGGATTGCTGAGTTCGAAGCTTGCCTGGGCTACAGAGTGAGCTCAGGGCCAGCCTGAACTACAAAGCAAGACCCTGTCTTAAAAAAAAAAAAAAAAAAGATGTACAGGATAAAAAATTCTATGTATAGTGGTAGCCTATTTTGTAAATATATAACATATTTTAAAAATTAATTTTTAAACAGTAGGCAGAATACTATTTGAAATAGGTTTTGGATGCTTTATAATAAAAAGCAAAAGTTATATGGTTCATATTCATACAGAAAGGTAACATTTGAATGTGTTTTACAATGAGAATATATAGACAGAAGTAATAGCAATAAAACTTTACCTTTAAAACAAAAAATATGTATAGGCAATATACAAGAGAATCTTCTACAAGTATAAGAAAAAAAGTCTCTCTCAGAGGCTCAGGTAGGATTTCAGGTTCAAGGCTGGGATGAGCAAGTTAGCACCTTTGGAAGACTCTGTCTTAAAATATGAAATAAAATAAATTAAATAAATGTAAATTAAAGTAAAGGAATGAGGATATAGCTCAGTGTGAAGACCTGGGGCTCAACCTCCTGTGGGCCCACCCCAAAAAGGCAAAATACACATTAAATAAAATCCACCATTTAAAAATGTTTAAGTTTACAATTCCATGGTGTCAAATGTATAGGCACTACTATTCAACCATCACCACATCCCTCTCCAGAACATCCCTCCCAAAACTGAAAGTTACATCTTTAAAAATGATCACAAGTTTGAGCCCAGTCTGGGCAATTTAGTGACTTCAGAAGATTCTGTCACAAAATAAAAAACAGAAAAGGGCTGGGATATAACTCAGTCATAGCAAAGACCCTGGTTCCATCCCCAATACTGCCATTTAAACAAAATGAAAGGAATAGACCCTTCTAATAAAACACACAAGTCCACAAGTTCCTTCCTATGGATGATTTTTGGTTTTTAAAAAATTTAAAGTTATACATAAATATTCTACACATTTATGGGAGAACCATGTGATATTTTGATATATTTTATTGCATTGTTTCTTCCCTAATTTCTACTACGAACATCATGACTTTTGTAAGCAAAGACTATGCTGCCTTAGCCAATCTTCTCACATTTTTGTGACCATCTCTAAGACACACACTCACATACACATAAGAGTGTACACTCTTCAGTGCTTTTCTGGCCCTTGTAAAAATTTATAAGAGGGATAATATTACACATACTGTTCTTCATTTAATATATTTTGGACATTTTTCATAGCAAAACATATGTTCTCAAGTGAATCGTTTTAACTTAATAAAATAATTCTGAAGTATATGAAAGGATAGTCAAGAATGACACAGACAATGTTTTTTAAAAAAATGGCAAAGAGTTGCAATAGCAGATGTAATTGTATATAATTAAAATACTGTGATAAAGGTGGAAAAATAAAGAGCTTAGTGAAACAGAAACTAATCTCAGGAGTAGATCCTAGATCACAGAGATGCTGAGTTGGATTCAGAAGTCTTTTTAAATCAGTAGGCAAGAAGTATATCATTCAATAAACATGTGGGAACAACTGCTAAACAATTGGAAGGATAAACCAAAACAAGTGACAGATTTATTAAAAAGATGAAAGTACAGACCAAAACAAAGAAGTACAACAAAGAAGTAATCAAATATATAAGAAAAATATTTTTAAAATGAATAATTACTTAATCTTTCATTAGGAAGATTTTCAAAGGGTAAAAATTTTTATGGAAGGGTCAGGGATTTAGCTCAGTAGTTCCAGCGTCTGCCTTGCCAGCACAAGATCCCGAGTTTGATTCCTGTACAACATACCACAATGCTGAGCATCATGGTCACGCCTATAATCCCAGCAGCTGGGAGGCAGAGACAGGAGGATTTCTGAGTTCAAGGCTTGCCTGGGCTACATAGTGAGCTCAGGGCCAGCCTGAACTACAAAGCAAGACCCTGTCTCCAAAAAAAAAAAAAAAAACCTAAAAAAAGAAAACTAAAAAAAAAATTTAATGAAAACATGATAATTTGATTTTAAAATGAAAAAATAGCAGAATATGATAAAACTAGCTTATAAAATATATGGTACTCACTAGCTTATAAAATGTATAACCTTACCATATTAATTAAAACTTCAGACACCCCAATTAGAAATGAACGATGTTTAGGGATAAGAAAGCTATAAAACGTAAACATATGAAATATATTAAATTTTTCAAATAATAAAATTAAAAAATGAATAATTCTTCACATATCAAATTAAAGAAGGTTAAAAGTTTGATAACATTCAGTGTTGGTAGAAGACAGACAAATGACATTGTCTGTCATATATTTCTATTTTTGGAAGGCACAGTGCTTATGTGTCAAAAATTTTCAATTTCTGGGCTGGAGCTTTAGCTCAGTGGTTCCGTTGCCCTCCTAGAAAGTGCAAGGCCTCTAGGTCGATCCTCTGTAACTGTGTACGACAATACCGGGCAGGGTTGCACAAACATTCTAGTGTATCAAACCTGTAATCCCAGCACTACAAAACGAGACCCTATCTCAAACAAACAAACAAACAAACAAACTAAAAAACGAACTTTCAATATCTTTTAGAAATCTATCTAGAGGCTGGGGATTTAGCTCAATTGTTCGGTGTCTGCATGGCAAATGCAAGGGAGTCCAATCCCCAGTACAAGATACCACAATGCCGGGCCGGAGATTTAGCTCAGTGGTGCCGGTGCCTGCCTCGCAAGTGCAAGGTCCTGAGTTCGATCCCTGGTAACCACATACAATGCTGGCGTGGTGACTCACGCCCACCAGCAATCAATAGCACATACTACAGTCCCGGGCATGGTGGCTCACGCCTGTAATCCCAGCACTCGGGAGGCAGAAACAGGAGGACTGCTGAGTTCGAGGCTTGCCTGGGCTACAGAGTGAGCTCAGGGCCAGCCTGAACTACAAAGTGAGACTCTGCCTCAAAAAAAAACACAAAAAACAAAAACCAGATACCACAATGCCGACCCTGGTGACTCACACCCATAATCTCAGCAATTAGTACCAAATACCACAATGCCAGGTGTGGTGGCTCACTCCTGTAATCCCAGGATTTGGGATGCAGAGGCAAGAGGATTGCTGAGTTTGAGGCTTGCCTGGGCAACATAGTGAACTCAGTACCAGCCTGAACGGCAAAGCGAGACCCTGTCTCAAAAAAAAAAAAAAAAACTATCTAGAGGAAATAATTGTAGATTCATTCCAATATTTGTCTACAAAAATGGTCATCAGGGCTGGAGATCTAGCTCAGTGGTTCCAGCACCTACCTAGCAAGCGCAAAATCCTGAGTTCGATCCCTGGTAAGCATATACAACAATCCCAGGTAACTAACACCCACCAGCAATCAGTACCACATACCACAGAGCCAGGCGTGGTGGCTCACGCCTGTCATCCCAGCACTCGGAAGGCAGAGGCAGGAGGACTGTTGAGTTTGAAGCTTGCCTGGGCTACATAGTGAGCTGAGGGCCAGCCTGACCTACAAAACGAGACCCTGTCTTAAAACAAAGCAAAGCAAAACAAAACAAAAAAAAAGAAAAATGCTCATCATAGTATTGCTTATAATGTAGAAAGATTAAAAACCACCACATACATAGCAATAAAGAATTTGTTAAATTGTGGTGCACTGATACCATGGAATAGCATGCACTTATTCAAAAAAGTTCTTTTGAAAAATACTTCATGACATGGGAAAACATGATGTATGTTAAGTGACAATGAGTAATGACATTCTAATTTTTTTTTTTTTTTGAACAGGGTCTTGCTTTGTAGTTCAGGCTGGCTCTGAGCTCACTGTGCAGCCCAGGCAAACCTCGAACTCAGCAATCCTCCTGCCTCAACCTCTGGAGTGCTGGGATTAGAGGTGTGTGCCACCATGCCAGACACTGTGGTATGCAGTACTGACTGCTCATGGTATTGTTGTATGTGGTTACCAGGGATTGAACCAGGGACCTCGAGCTTGCTAGGCACGCGCTGGAACCACTGAGCTAAATCTCCAGCCCAATTCTAATAATTTTTAACATACACTACTACATACCAAATTTATAATAAAGATGTATTCTAAAAGATCAACAGTGGTTATAATGGGATTATGGGTGACTTTTGTTTTGTTTTGATTGATTCAGGGTCTATCTATGTAGCCCAGGCTAACCTTGAACTCACAGTGATTTTCCTTTCCTAACTCAGCCTTGAAAGTGCTAGGATTACAGAAATGTACCACCATGCCTAGCGATGGATAATTTTCATTTTATTTTTTAAATTTAAAGCTAATATATAAATACTGTACATATTTTGGGGGGTACCATGTGATGTTTTGATATATTTTGTTGCATTATTTCTTCCTAGTTTCTACAATGAACATCGTGACTTTTGTAATCAGAGATAATACTATGAAAAAATTTTTTAAAGGTTTATGACACAGATATTGATATTTACATTTTTCCTCACATGACTGCCTTACTATTTTTGGAAAAATCTCAGATAAGCTTCTAGGCACTCTATTGAAAAAACAAATAAACCATCATACTAAAATTATGTTGATTTTACAAAAATAGCACTCTTCTGTTAGACAAAGTCAACAAGCTAAAACATGATATTTTCACAAACTAAACACAGTGATATATGCCTTCAATGTCAGTTTCTTGAGAGGCTGAAGTAGGAGGAACACTAATTTGAGTCCAGCCTAGGCAATTTAGTGAGACCTTTTCCCCAAATAAAACCTAAACAAAGGCTATGGACATAGCTTAGTGGAAGAACACTTGCCTCGCATGGGTAAGGCCTTCAGTTCAATCCCCTGTAACGGGGTGGGGGAACAAATGACTAGTACAGGATAATTAAAGTAATTCAGTTAGAATTATATGCTTTCACATAAACATTGAATGAAATCCCGCAACAACAAATTATAGTAGGTAATCTGGCTTCATTTTTAGCTGACAGAAACACAAACAAGTGCAATTTTATAATGTAATACTTAGAAGCAGAAATTTTAAAATAAAAACTATAGAAATATTTTTCCACTTTATTATTCTAGGAATACAGAGAAAACCAATCATTAAATATGTCAAATAATCTCCTAGGATAAGCCTTGATGTGTTCATTCTAGCAAATGCTGACTTGATTTGGTGGCAAACATATGTACATATTCCATGTGATAAAGTTATTCTGAAAGCAAAATTAATGTAAACTTAACGAAATACTAAAATTATCAAGTGCACATTATCCACTCTTCCTCAGAGATCCTTATTTCGTTTACTGTTTGTACTTACAAAATAAGTCTTGTACAATTCTGAAATGATTAAGAGAAAACTGTAAAAGACTATTAATTAGCAAATACTGTACATGATCATCTTTTGGAATCTGACTTTAGGCGCCACTAATTTAGCTGACAGTATAAGCAACAACCTCTACAACATGTAACAAGAGGTGGCAAATCCCAAAGAGAGCAGGAATGAGAAGGGTCAGTCATTCCCTGTAACCCAGGTGCCTTTTTGACGGTACAGTCTCCGTCTAAAACCAGGTGGTGGTCCCAAAGGAGAAAACAGTGCCCTCCAGTGGTCTTCAGTGAGGAAATGGAAATAAGTTTCAGGTGCCATGACTGTTGCATTTCTATGAAACGTGGTGTATTTATCTAATCTCATTTCTGGCTATATTTCTTCAGCTGAAACTTATGTCTACAACTGAACATACGGAAAAAATTTTCAACGTTAATTCTAATCTGTATACAGACATACTAGTTAGGTAAAAATGATAACCAGGAAGATTAAGTATAACCTTTCGACTTCAAAAGCTGACCACTTATTGGACTACAAAATCGATTAGGCTAGCCCCCTAGAGTTTCTCACTTCTCAGATAAGGGAGAAAAGATTTCATATCTGTGTTTCCCTTGTTGGCCAATTTTTTAGCTAAAAGACATTTAAAATTGTACAGCAGGCAGAACCCCAGGGGACTGAACAGTGTTCCAACATCCTTAAAGGCTTCCCATCACTTGAAAAACCAAATTCCTCCTCCTGTTTCTTAAACTAACCAAAGTAGGCAAAAGCAATTTTAAAAAGTCTTTGTGTCTAGCATTGGAACTTTCTCATATTTCACACCATTATATAAATGTCACTCTAACCTATATGTATCACAAATGCTACGCTAAATTAGGGCCAAATTTGCAACCTAGTTTAACTGGGTTTCCTCTTTTTGCAAATGCAGTTTTTGTGTCTGCATTTAGCAATGCATACAAAACTGTCCGTGTAGCTAACTGCTTCGAATTGCTAAATTTGAGGATGGATGTGTAGATTGCTCGTCTTTATGCATGTGCCAAAGCAATGCTGTTTCTAGTCATATGAAGACTTCCTGATCAAACGGACCTTGACTACACTGCTGAATTCTTGGACCACTTCATTCACTCTTCTGGATGTAGTGAAAGAAAAAATGGAATTCTAAGAGTGGAAGGACAATTTTCAAGCCTCTCCCATGCCTCTGTCCTCAGTTACCCAAGTTCTAAGACCCTAGGTTTGAAGTTCCATATCTTAAAGGGCTTATTCATTACTAGTTATGTGACCTACACTTGGCATCATTTTCCTCAACAAGAAAGCAAAGTCTCATAACGTGCTTATTACCATTGAATGAGGGGGGCCGGAGGGTTAGCTCAGTGGTTCCGGCGCCTGTCTCACAAGCGTAAGGACCTGAGTTCGATCCCCGGTTACCACATATAATGCTGGGCGTGGTGGCTCACGCCTGTCATCCCAGCACTCGGGAGGCAGAGACAGGAGGATTGCCAAGTTCGCGGCGGCTTGCCTGGGCACCATAGTGAGCTCAGGGCCAGCCTGAACTACAAAGCGAGACCCTGTCTCCAAAAAAAGCAAAAAAAAAAAAAAAAAAAAAAAAACCATTGAATGAGGGAATGTACATTGAATTTTTAAACACAGAGAAAGGATTTAATCAATATTACTACTACTACTGGTACTTGATCTAACCCAGGGTCTTCACACATGCTAGGCGCTTTACCTCTGAGCCACAGCACCACTCCCTGTCATTTTAAAAATTTGAGATAAGTTCTTGCTCGTGGCCCAGGCTGGCCTTGAACTTGTAATCCTCCTGCCTTAAGTTTTTGAGGAAGAAAGGCATTTGGTGCTGCTCCTGCCACAAATTTTTTTTTTTTGGTTTATCATTGTCACTTCTTAGGCTATTAACCTAATGGACAAGTAAATTTCGTAAAGCATGGATTTCTAAAATTAAAGCCCCTTTATCCTATTAAGTAATGGCTCCCTATTCAGTTTACTATGTAAAAAAAGTCCTGAGACCACCAGATAAATTCTTCAAAAGAAATGCCAATGGTAAAAGAAATATTTTAACACCATATTGCTCAAATATAGCACCTTTAAATAAGTATCAGATTTTTCTTCTTTTTACTCATGCAAAAGATCATCTCCACTATAAGTTCACCTGGACCCACAAAGTCCTTCAGAATTTTAAAAATTGTAAACATAAAAATTTTAATCATTACAAAGGCATTCTAATGGGCATATTTGGGTATATTGTAGTGCATTATAAAGTTTCAGGGCTTGACAGTATACAGTGTCACCCACCGCATCTGCTCTGCTTACTTCAATTTAAAAATGTACATTTCAGAAAGAAAAACTGCTTCCTTTATGAGACAACTTCAATATCTTTGATATGAAGAAAAACCTACAAACACATTTTTAAAAGAAAAAAAATCTCTTTTCATTGCTGTGCTAATGAGTTTTTACCCAGCCATGGTCCTATGCCTTAATCTCCTCCTCCTGCAGGGATATAAAATGTAGTTTTTTTCTGTGTAAGTTCACCAAGTATTGTCTTCAGTGACCATGACAACTTACCAATAATGTTATTATGATACTTTATGTCAGATAACATAAAATCTTTAATTACTCAGGATAGTTCTTTCAACTCAGAGTCAAGGTGTAAGTCAGCAGGCTGTACTGATGAATTGAGAATGAAAGGATGTATACAGCAATTATATAGTGGATAGATATCGAACTATTAGAAAATTCTGAGATGAAAATCTTAAGTACTATTTAAAGATAAAGCAAAGTAAGTACAACTAGCTATTGCAAGAGTGAGTACAAATGTGTGTGTGTATGGTACACTGGATGTTGTGTGCAATAAGCATTATTATGTATCAATAAATGCAAGAGGGCTCAGTAGCAGAGTGTATTAGCATGTGTGAAGCCAACCTTCCCCCCAAAAAATAAGGGAAGGAGGGATAAACTTTGCTATAGTTAATCTAAATTAAGGTCAGATTCTAGGAATTAAACATATGAATTTATGATAAACATTCTGAATTTTTAAAAATGCATCATACTTGTAACAGCACCAAAATAAACTAAAGTCAGAAGACTTTTTCTGGGTATAATTATATTATTATAATTCTCTACCTTGACAGATGACAATTTTAGAACACTCTAACTACAAGTTCTAGAATATGCACTAAAATAAAATGTAACAGATAGACAACTCACCATAGTATAAGTAACACATTCAAATTTAGTAATTTATTTTCCAGGTGGAAACCAGGCTTCTTGGAAGACTTCAAACTATGCCAAATGGTCTTATTTCACCATAGAGGTAGGCACTGGAGGTCTAAATTTACTTCTGTGTAATTTTTGTTAACTACATTTTACATGCAAATGTATATACAACCATGTTAATGAAGTTATAGAGAAAGAAAGTTGGCATTCCCACTTTTCTGTTTTATTCAAAAGCAACTTTTCAATTGACTTGCTCTATATTTTTAAACCATTCTTCCTTTACTCATAAGAACATGGAAAAGTCTAACAATGCATTCAAATTGGATCACAAGTCAAGAAAAACAATACTTAAGAATAAAATTTGGAGTTGGTATTTTCCCTCCCACACCTTTGTAATCTTCAGGATAAAAGCACTTCTATTGGAATCAGACAAAAATAAGTTCTGTTAATGATAAATATTTCAAAAATTGCAAACTACTAATTCAAAATTGGTTAGGAAACAGATTTTTCCTTCTTAACAAAGGGCTTAAAATTTTGTGTACTTTAACTGGATGGATCCTTAACTGATAGTTATCCATAATATCTTCCAATAAATATAAACAAATATATTTAAATTCTACATGGGTATATTTCTTATTACAAATGCTAATATACAAGCTTCAAAGCCTACATTGACAATGTACAGTATCCTTTCATTGGGAAAGTCAATAATCCAAAACTTTACCCAGATTACATGTCCCTAGGGTATAAGAAAAAGAGTATTTTAAAATTAAAAGGTGTAGTTGATTTGTAATAAAACAGAATATAACAACACCAGAAGTACAGGCAATAAAGGTGAAATCAGAAAAAAATGGCTGAAACTTTGCATTTATGGTGCATATTATATAGCCAGGTGTGGATTCAGCCTTAACCTGTAACATCCAGAGGAACACAGTAAAATAAAACCTATTCTACTCTTACACATTAGAGGGAATCAGAACTCTGATCCAAATTCCAAATTCCTGGAACTTGGAAATGTCTATAAAACCCCCAACACCAAGATTTCTAAACCTGCCACATCAGAGAAATAGGGAGCCCTTCAATCATGGAATTAAGACAATTAAAAATTCACAGATTATCTGTATCATTTGCTCGTCACCCTACTCCCATACTAGAGAAGAGAAAAAGGCAAAAGGAAAGGAAGATTCAAATCATGATGGGAAAGACTGGTGAGAAAATGCCAGACCCTTCTCGGGGCTTAGGTTGTTAACCCACTGCTAGTCACAACTACTGTGTGACTATTGTCAGAGAAAATACTGTACTGGTACATGTGTAAGCACATGCATGTGTGTGTGTATGTGCGCATATGTGTGACCAAGATTTGGGGTGGAAAAGGGGGCAGGATGTTAAGAAATTCAACAAATTCATATGATTAAAAGAAGCATTTGAGAACATTTGAGTGTTGTGTTTATATACCCTGGGCAACGCGAACCATAAACCTTGCTGGATTTCTGCAAATGGCTACGTGAAGCATACGAATGGCATCCTCATCAATGGGAGGAAGAGACAGACAGAAATCAAGACAGAGACAAGCAGTGCGTAGGACTTGAAGTTTGTTCCTGTTGTGAGCTATAGCTGGAGATGATGATGACATCCAGGGCAAATGTCTTTCTCATGAGGATGCTAGACACCCTTGCTTTGTGATCTCTTTGCACAGAAAGAATGATCAGCAGAGATGGCTTAATGGCCCCCCTTTCTGGAATCAAAATACAAAGTCTCTTTAGTTATTCTTAAACTTCTTGCAGAGCCCATTGTTGTGTTCCATGAAACAGATATAACTCAGCAAGACAACAAAGGCTTGATCTGCAGGAGAGAAGGTAATAAAGAGCAAGTCCTCTCCAGAGGGTAATTAAACCTTAGTCATTCATTTTAGCAGACCCAGTTACAGTAAAGGTTAATGTTCAGGTAGCTTCTTTCTATTTTCTTTAAAAATTTTTAAAGCTTTTTTTTTTTTGCAGAATGTTATACTATTAATTGCCAATTTGCATATGTGTGCAGCTGCTGTTTTGGCTCTGAACTCCATCCGATAAGCTTGCTGGAGGTATCGCAGAGCACTTGGCAGCTTTCCTATTTGAAAAGAAAGCCTCTCCCCACCACAGAACAGCTGATCGTCTATCAGCGATAGACCCTGATGGCGTGAATTACAATTACACTACTTTTCACACTAAATCTGGGTGATAGCTACTTGGAAAGAAGTTTCATCATTTTTTACCACAAACTGGAAAAAGAATTACATGGTCATGCTGTGCTTTTAAAGGCAGTTTGGTTCACTTTTGTCTATTTAACACCTAATTCCAAGAAGTCCATAGGCATCCAGAGATCTGAATGGCGCGTAATGAATTCACTGTTTAGATTGAAGATTTTAAAAATCTACCTCAAATTACATTTATTAACAAGGCGACCAGGAAGTGTTAAAGTTGTTAGACGCTTCATTTATTAAATAATTTGTGGGTATTTTCAGTTGTCATATCTAGAGTCATGGGGTTTACCTATTTTTTTTAATTAGCAATCCAAAACAATGCTAGTGCAGTTTAACAATTCATCACATAATCTTGGGCTCTTCAGTTCAGCTGTTAATGTTAGATAATTCCGATTGTTATTTTGATCTGTTTATAAATGATTTAGGTTGCATTGTGCTGTGAGGAGCACCCCAGCAGGCCAGGCAGACCTTCCCCATCTTTCTTGCCAAGGTGGTTGAGGGGCTTTCCAGAAAAATGCATTTGGAGAGCGAAGTTTGTGAACAAGCGATGGAATACTGCTAAGAACCTGGTGTAGTGCTACTCTTCCTCATTAGAGAACGGAAGGAGGGCCTTTTCGCCCGAGTACGTTTTATGAGAATCTGACATCCTCTCGTGTTCGGGGACCTCGGGAAACGACTGCCTCGTCTCCTTGCAAGAATCGCCACCGTCAGAAAACTCGCGACGACTCCTGGACGTCCCTCTTCTCCCACTCTCCCCTCAGTCCTCCTCCCTCCTGTCTTGACATTCAAATAAAAGAAGAGTTAAACCCACCTCAAGCAGCAAAAGTGGAGCACACTAATCCTGACGTAGTTAACCTAAGAGAAAAATAGATTTTTGTTTTCCTTTTTTAGCCGCTCTCTTTATTAGATTTCTCACTCTCGCAGATTATCTGAAGACTACCCATTGATTGATCGCCCGTAGGGCTGCATTTGGTGTAAAGAAAAAACTCACAGCTTTATTGGCTCCCAGGAGACAAAACAAACAGAACAAGATATTCATATTAATGCAAACAATGCAACAAATAAGGGGAAGAATCGCCTAGTTGCAGCGAGGCCCGGGATGGCCGCAGCAGGGCGGCAGAAGCCTGGGTCCCTCCCGGCCCCAGCGGTCTCGCGGAGCCGTCGGTGCGCTGGGCTCTCGTCGGGCCTCGCTGGCTGCTGGCGGGGCTGTGAAGCAGCAGGCGGGCGGGGAAGGGCCTGCAGGCGCCTGGGGATGGAGCCGGAAGGGCCGAGGGCGGGCCTTGCTTTGTCCTGGCCCGTCCCACGGCCCTGGCACCCAGTTCCTACGCTGAGTCTCAGTTTCCCCTCCACATCTGGGGCAGAGCACAGCGCCCCCAGGTGCGGGTAGGGCTCACGCCCCCGAGGCAGCGGAGGGGAGGCCGGAAAGGCGCGGAACCGGGAATGGGAGCCTCTGAGAGGCGACAGGCAGCCCCTCTCTCTCCTCTTGTAGCTTCCTTCATCCTGGAGCCCATATAAACACAATTTAAATACAGCTCAAAACCTGTTGTAGCGAAAGGGAGCGCAGTCGAATGTCCACAGATGCCAGGAGATTTAAGGGGCCCGGAGACGGCACCTTAGGAAGAGCGGGAGAGAAAATCGCAGGCAGAAAAGAGGATATTATCTCCACACCTACTACCTTCCCACCCCCAAACTGGGCAAGGATCTGTTAAGACTTGGTTTCATGTCTTTATAGTTAATGTGATGTTAAAAATAGGCCTGGCAAATACTGCAGAGGGCAAATATACACTACAAAAATTCTTTGTTGTTCATCCGAATTTCGAATTTAACTGGGCATCCTGCTTTTTTTTTCCCCCTCGCTGCGTGATACTGGGAATTGAACCCAGGCCCTTAGTCCTGAGCTACATTCAGAGTCCTTTTTATTTTTTATTTTGAGTCAGGGTCTTATAAAATCCAAGTTGCCCAAGCTGGGCTCAAACTCTTTAATACTTGTGCCTCAGCCTCCCTGAGTGCTGGGATTGCAGGCCTGTATCACAGTGTATACAGCTGGTACAGCCTCCTGTATTTTATTGGCTACATCTGTAATCTGAACTAAAAAAATACTTTATTGAAGAAACCATACAAGAAGCTAGGCTCATTCTCTGATGTAAGCCAGAGATATTCAGTACACTTCTTTTGGATCCCTGCCTAGAAAAAGCAAATGAGTTGCCTCGATAGCATACTTTCCAACACTTTGTGGGGTGGAGGAGGAAGAAATGATTGAAGCAACTTGGATTAAATGTCTTCATATTTTAGGACAAAGCGGTAGTGTCATTGTTGTCTCTTCCCCAGAAATGGGCCACCGTTCCTCCCCTAAGGTTTGCTCCCTAGTTCACCTACAGAAACTTTCCCTTCCCGGCCAGCAGAGGGCGTCATACCAAGACGGCAAGAAGTGGCAGTTAGAAAAGTACCCCTATCAGAATCGTGTGTGTTCTCTGAAACCTTGGCTGTATGGCCATATTACTCATTAATATTTAGTTTATTTGGCAAGAAAACAAAGTTGGGACTTGAAAACTTTCAATGTGGAAGGGTAGAGCAAAATCTACTTTGAAAGTGATTAAGGTTCTAACTTAAAAATAAATATTACCCAAGGTATTGTAAGTGCTAAAGGCTTTCAAAATACTAATGGGAAAACCTTAGGAAAAACAATACCAGTGGAATTTTGCATATTGAAGTGATGTGTATGTGTGTCTGTGCGTGTGTGCGTGTGCGTGTGTGTGTGTGTGTGTGTGTGTGTGTGTAATTACAAAGCTGCTTTTATAGAGGAAACCTGCTGCTTGCGTTTCTTCCCTGGTCCCAGTTAGAGAGCTCTCACAAGCAGGATTTAACACACTTCCCGATACTTTGGATTCCCAGGGCGTTATCCTGCCTTTTAAGCCAATGGTTTGAAGTTGCAAGAATACAGCCACACAGGATGCCCCTTTATCACTAACACTTAATGCTATTTAACAACTGCAAATGGAGAAACTATTTGCCTAATGAGAGCTGTTTTCAGAGTTTATTCACCAATACTGAGGGAAGGTAATACAAGGCTAAGACTTCCCCAGAGACTCGGAGCCACTTTAGACAGGGAAGGACGACTCTGGAGCCAAATGAAGTGCTCTTCAGTTTGGTTTCGAGAATATTCTAGGTCAAAATCAGAAAATACATAGGCTTACTTCCAGCTCATACTAGTTTGCTTTTCTTCTTCTCCGTTTTTTTCCTCCCAAATTCTAACCTTTGGTATTAATTTTTCAAAAAATTTTTATTTTTTTGAGACAGGGTCTTGCTTTGTAGTTTAGGCTGGCCCTGAACTCACTATGTAGCCCAGGCAAGCCTCGAACTCACAGAAATCCTCCTGCTTCTGCCTCCTGAGTGCTGGGATTACAGATGTGAGCGTCCACAACCAGCATTGTGGTATGTGGTTACTGGGGATCAAACTCAGACCTTGTGCTTGCAAGGCAGACACCGGAACCACTGAGCTAAATCCCTGGGCCTAGTCTTTGGTTTTAAACACAGTAAATAAGACAAAAAAGGTTCGTTAGATTCTATACTGGATACTT